>UELU01143183.1:0-13571 GCA_900490025.1 Megastigmus dorsalis | reverse complement strand
TTCGTCTCCCGCACCCGAACTGGCAGCTTTTCTTTACCTTTGTACAATTTCGCTCCCCTGCTGCGACGTGCATTATATACGTATAAGCAATATATGCACACAGGCGTGCACTACATAAACGCAGGAAAATTGGAAATGCCTCCGCAAAGCGAGCGCGCGCGAGTTTTTCGACCACTTTGGGATAAGAGTGCATTTCCGAATGCTTCTGGAATCCCTAAAATATTCATGCTCTTTTGCACACGCGCACGGCCATGTATCCGCGGCAGCTCAGCCGAGTGAGAGAGAGTAAGCGAGAGAGAAAACGAGGCAGTGGCGGCAGGAAGGTGCAGCAGCAGCGGCAGCAGCAGCCGATGTATTCTGTCCCCCTTTTAGTGTACGCCGCGAGCATGTATAGCCTGGGCGATAAAAATAATTTCGTTGAAACCCAGCCCTCTCAAAGGGATCGCTCGTTTCCAAAGTAAAGCATTTTCCAGCTAGGCAAGTGTGTGCAGGGTGTGTGAAAGAGATAGAGATAGAGATAGAGAGAGAGAGAGAGAGGGGGGGGGAGAGAGAGAGAGGTTGAGCCGAATATATATAAAGAAATGTATACAGAGGGAATAATAGGTACAGAGGAAACTCAGCGAGCGAAAGGAAGAATTGGAATTGAGTTTATTTTTCAATCTATCGAAAATCACGGATAGGTGCAGTATCGTTAATTTGGTAAAAAGACATTGAACGATGAATGCTGCTTCAGAAGTCGCGCGTACATGTCAAGACAAAATAAGAGAGACGTTGCACAATAAATGTGATTCATTGTTTTGCTATAAGTAATAATATAATAATGTTTTTTGTATTATTATAAATTCTTATTAATAATCCCAGATTACTTCATTAATCAAACCGTATACCCATTCTAAAGTGAGTTCCCATATTTAAAATAAAAAATATCGTATTTATGGATTTGTAATTATATAAGTATAACTATTTACTTAATCCTATTATTATTACATCATTCATAGTAAACCATCAATAATTAAATTTAATTTGATGGTTCTGTATGACTTTTTATGCTCTGCAATATATTAAATTCACGTACAACCTAAAGTTTTGATTTGAATAATCCCATTGTTAGTTGCCTGTTAGCCTTCACAAAGCCATAAAGTATAATTTAATGCCGCCACTTCAAAAATATTTTTTTCAACATTACCGCTATTCGGCTCATCGATTCAATTTCTCTAACAGGAATAGGAAATGTAGGATTACCGTCATAGATATCATTGGACACTGGAAGATATGAGAATTGATAATAACTTTTTATGACCAAAAGAAAGTAGGGATGATGCCATGTGATATCATTGGGATATAGACGCGAATATGTGTGATGGGTAAGCCAGAAGTGACATACCCAATGCATTTCAACGATTTTAAAGTTATACTCACACTTGAACGAAAAATCTATATTTGTACCTATTACGTTTATAGTAGTGTGTGGCTAATGAATTTCAGCTATTACTGAAAATTTTATTTCGCATCAAATGCGTTTCATAATTATAAAATTTTTAGTAAGAAAAGGTAACTAAAAAATTATCGTCTAGAACTTTTTTAATATCACAATATATTTTATTGCAATATAGTTAGGAATTTTTAAATTAAGTAATCCTATAGTTTAGAAAACTTTTGTGATCTTCTAAAAAGTTTTTGTTATCAATAAATACTATGTATATACCTCATAAGAAATTATTTTAAAAAAGTTTGGGCTTATTTCATAATAAATATTATCCAGTAATATATGTACTTCTTGAGCTGCAACTGCACTTACTTTAAAACTTAATTTTTAAACATCTCTACGTTTCCTTACGCTCAAAATGCTCTGCGGAATTTTTCAAACATCTTGCGATTCAAATTTCACCTTCCTAAACTTCCTTCAAATGACGCTCTCAAGCTGCACAGCCACGCGCAAATCCTTCTTCATCCGCGGGCGCTACTACGTTCCCCAACTGTAAACGCTCTGTTTTTCTACTCGCTCGGCATGAAACATGAATAATATATAAATTCATATTACAGCGAGAGGAAGCACCTGGAGAAGAAAAAGGGCCAGTCAAAAGAATAAGCGAGTTAAACTGTGTGGCTGCTAGCTGAGAATGGAGAGACAGAGTAAAGAGAGAGAGAGAGAGAGAGAGAGAGAAAGAGGAAGAAGCTCTGGAGGCAAGTGGGAGCTTCTTCCTTTACCGAAGCCTGCAGACTGTCGTTTAGTTTGAAAGAAGTATAGAAGCTTCCTCGAAAACTAGAGCTTGTGATTACCTATCTTTTCCTCTCTAGTCCGGGCATATTTGTAAGACCGGATTCTCCCTCTTCACCCTTTTTTTTCGTCAAAGTTATACCTCCTGCATCAAGTTCTGTCGATAGCAGAATTCGCTGCATTGAAGTTTTGCGCGCCCTGCTCCAGGGGCCGTGTCCGCGTCGTCGGTTCGCTCTGAGACATAAGGATAATGGAAAAATACTGTCGACATCGGCCAGATGAGGTAGAAGATACGTGCGCCTGCATTTGTAAATCGGACCATGCAGGAGATATATATATATATGTACTGTTGGATTAGGCTACAGTTCGCTTGTTTTACAGCTGACACGGGTCAATCGTTTGATTAGGTATAATTTGCAGTTGCATCATATTAATAAACAGAACAGGCCGGTTTTATCTAAGTGACTCTGAGTGCATTTGCTTGAAAATTCTATAATCATATAATATTTATCAATCAGGGATGGTGACAATTGAATAATTATTTAGTACGACGATGTTCACGCATACAATTTTCAATATATTTTGTTTATACCAAGTTGATATCAAAAAGTATTTATATTATACTAATTGATATCAAGTTGAAAGAAAACATATTTTGTTCTACACTGACAAAAAAGTAATTTGGAAGCAAGTAGAATCCACTTGAACCTAGTAGAAAATAATCTTGTTTCAGGACATAATAGAATTTTTTTTGCAGCAAACATAAGATCCGCTTCACTCACAGCCCACTTGCTTCAAGTATATTTATGCAATATTCTAGCGGAATTATGTTTAAAAAATAAAATAAAAATTAGGTTGTCTAGGTGTGAATATGCTGCCAGTTAGAGGAAAATAATTTGATTCAAAAATATTTCAGTTAAGTAACTTGAATGATTCTGTTTGAAATAAGATTATTTCGTTTGACTTTGAAGTATATCACTACTACGTTCTAGCAGACTTACATTTAAAAAGTAAACCTAAATAAAGTGTATTAAATTATTAATATACTGCCAGCTAAAAGAAAAATATTTGGTACAAAATAAATTTTATTTCGCTAAAATAAATATAGATATCAAAATAAATCATTTCATTTTCACTCTAAAAGAAAACCACGCGTGTTTAACAACCCACCCACTATTTGCAAAATCATTTCTTTCTTAAAACAGCTATGATTCTATTCAACTACCTGCTTTAAAATACACTGGATTAATAATGGGTGATTAATAAATATGAAATACTTGCTTAATAGATGCTCTTATGTTTCTTATAAGAAATTTTGTTTCGGATGCAAATACTTGAAATACGAAACAAAAATAAAATCTTATACAAATATTTATTTGCATTTTAAAGGCATTTATTAAGTACATAATAATTTATGTGTAATACATTATGTAATATTTACCATCAGAGGGCGAAATAATTTTATGGTTTGGACTCTGAACCTGTAAATCACTGAAGCGACAAACTATCCAATCATCTGCAATATCTTCTATCCAATGTGCATGTAAATGTTCATTAAATCCAACAGAATACCAAAGTTTATAAATAAAAAATATCTCATCAGAGTGATCGTATTGAAATATGTGGTTAATCTCTATAAATTGAAGTTATACAATAGATTTTTATGTTGAAGTGAGAAACAGATCAACTTCAATAAATGCATTTAATTCACTGCCATTATAATTTTGAACCAAGTATGATTGATTTTAATTCACTTCCAATACAATTTTGAACCAAGTAAGAATATACTTAAAATTAATAGCCTTTTTTTTTGAGCGAAAAAACAGATCTACTTATGGTTAGAAAATTTCGTCTGATCGTGAGATGATCATAAAAAATGGAATGAAAGCTCGATCCTCTTACAGATAGAGGAATTCATCTAGCTGCAGACTTCTGTATAATTGAGTCAAACTTTAATTTTTAGTAACTAAATTATTTTATGCTTGAAAGAAAAACATCGGGATTTTGAAGGGAAACCCTGTTCATTAACCGCTAGCAGAAATTATTTCATTGCAAGTGGTACTTATTCAAGTTGAATTTTCTACTTGCTTCCAAAAATCATTTTTTTTTTCAGTGTAGGAAAGCCTATAAAGACACTAAAACCACTATAACCAGTCTTAAAAATAGCATAAAGTGCCTTGACTCTTTTCTAGACTAGGCGTTTAGCCTTAACTGGTGTAATATAAAAGCAATCACTGCGTTCTTCAGTGGCACTTTTCGCAAAACGATTTGGAGCACAGTTGTTTTAAAAGCAGCAATACATTAGGCACGTGGAGTTCTAAGGTTATAACTTACCGCACGACTTTGTGTTTGAAAGATACATAGGTCCGACTTCGTTATCCACAACAATTTTTATCTATTCCCAATAATCTAACAAGAATAATTTTTTATCTTTCTTAATTGATTTTTCTTTCGCGTACTTGATTAAATATAAACTATAAGAAATTTGTTTTTAATCAGCATTATTATGACTATAAAGCTCATAAATTGTTATACATATCTTTCTTAATAACTTTGAAAAGAATTTTAAGATTAGTTAATTGAATGATAATAATTTGTTCAATAACCACAGGTTATTTAGTCTGATTTAATCAAACTTGGTATTAAAATGCTTGTTGCTAATTTTATAAATTATAATAATAGAGAAACGATTATTTAAATGTTGAATAGATATAAATACATTTCACGCTCTTGATTATCAGGAAGTTACTGTATAGATATATACTATTGGTCAATAGAATATTAGATAACGCATGTAAACGAAACACATCTCTTTTAGGGCCAGTTCTTCATAGCTTCTCGTCACAGTGACAGTATACATTGAACCATGAAGAGGCAAACGTCTTTACATTTTCTCGTACTCATGTTAGTGGTTTCGACGGCTTGTGCGCGAAGTAAGTTAATTTTTTAGAAGTTGATTCATTATCTATAAGAATTAACTCTATAAATTTTTTATTAATTATTTAATTGATTAGTTTAAACTATACTAATTAGTATATACGCATTCCTTTGTATCAGCCATATTTTGTGTGAGATTAAGCCACTGCGGTTCGTTTTGCCGTGTACCAATCGAACCTGGCCAAGGAAACGAGATTGCCTGTGTCAAAAATCGCTGCGAATGCGACGAACCATTAAGTGAGTATTTAAAGTTTTTTTTATCTAAATTTGATTTAGTCTGAGCTTATATCGGTAACGCTGATTGTTTTGCAGAAAGCTGCAGATCTGATGCCGACTGTTACTCTAACTGTGGATTTAGTGGTACGTGTTTGCTGGAAGAACGCGTATGTGGTTGTGAACGTAAACGATGGTATTAATTCAATAAGCCATATTATTATGTAGAATCGAAATATTATAAGAATACATGTGCGTATGCAGTGAAAATATTATTAAATACAGACTCAAAGCAAGTAAAATAGTAAGAAGAAAGTGTTTAACGAAGCATAGTTTATTAAACTGGTGTGTGCTACTTTTATAAGTATTAACTTTATATTCGTTGCTCATGAAAAAAAAATGGAAAAGGTCATTTAAATTTTATATCTTTATGCTTTGACTTGTACACTATTTTTACTTGTCCAAATATTAATACAAATGTATTTTCACAATTTATTAGTTATATTTATTCCCTTTTACTCTTTGCGATCAAACAAAAATAAGTTTATTCATTAACAAAAAGTGATTAATCGGTTCGATAGTAATAAAAATAATCCTTCACAATACAAAAGTAAATTGACAAAAAGCATTCCACCTATTTTCTTGCCAGCATTCGTTGCATTTATTTCAAAATAATCAATTTGCTTTAACTACTGCAATGCCCATAACAATTATTTCGAGCGCGACGACTGATAATAAAGCGCACGAAAATCCGGGGAAAAAAGAAACATCGTCTCGACGAGCGGAGAAACGAAGAGACGCTCATATGGCCGCGAAAGAATGAAGTTCTCTTAGGATGAGCGAGAAAAAGCGAAAATTTATTTCACCGGGAGAGAGAGAGAGAGAGAGAGAGAGAGAGAGAGAGAGAGAGAGAGATATTCTGCAACGCAGAGGACTGCTCGTAATTCCAGGGGCGCGCTTTTCTTTCGCACTTCTTATATGTACGGTATACATATATACATTCATACTTCGGTGCGCGAAACGACGACTGCCTGCAGTTTATACACACACACACAGTTTCATACACAATCTGCCAAAGCGACACGTTCTTGCTAAGTGAGTGCGATGCTTTTAGTGCAGTGCAATGAGCTCTATTAGTAATAACTCATCAGTTTGAAAAGAAACGAGTATATAGCGGCGAACAAAAGCAGGAGATAATTGCGAGAAAAAATTACTGCTCAGCTGCTTGTTCTTATATATTGTTCTTTTTCATAATTATTATTATGCGGTATTCGCTACTGTGCGCGGAGATTTATGCGCGATCCTTAATTGGATGGTAGATTTGCAACACCTTTGTTTTTGTATATGCATGACAAATAATGGAATCTTGGAGCGTAATCATTTTTGTGCAGCGATTTGTAATTCTTTCCATTAATGTAAGGTAAACAAATGCTTACACTTAGCATTTGCTTGGTTGCATAATATATTTTTGAAGTTTGGGAAATGCAAGTGAAAGAATAATATTTTAGCTATCACATGTAATTGCATTAATTCATTCAATAAATTAGCTTATTCCATGTCCAAGAAAATCAATTAAAATGTACACAGTCATGTGAGTATACCGCCACACAGCTCCCAGAAGTAAAGTAATACTGAAATTCTCAAAAGTGAGATAAAAATGTCGACATTTGATACGAGTCAAGGGAAGTTTGATTTAATCGAATTCCCTTGGGACGAGGGTCTATTTCTGGGGAATGCCATTCATTTCTATCTACTTCTTGATTTAAATAAAAATCGATAAAAACCTTTTACATTTTTATCAAAGAATTTTCAAAGATTATATTAATATTATATTAACTATATTATAGCACAATATTAAAAAGTTTTAAAAAGGTGCACGTATTTATTATATTTTAATATTGTTCTGTATTTTTATCAACTTGCATAGGATTCAAGAATTTCTACTCGAAACTTAAACGCTGTTTTATTAAAAATATATATAATATTAAATTTTATGTATATATACGGAATAATATTGTGGAGGTAATACGTGAAAAAATGTAGAGACAGACATAAATTCCGGTGTAGGGAGAAAATGTTTGAAATTCTAATCTGCCTTTAACATTTCATTTTACATTGTACACAGCGAAAAATGTAGCTTTTGAGAAAAGACGTAATCTTGAAAACAAAATTGTGTAACGATACACTTTACGCATTTTAATTAACATGTATTATAGTGTATTTCAATACACATTTATTTATGTACGCGATTATTTATACAACTTTATTATTTTCTGAGTTTCACTTTGCTATTCTACAGAAATCTAACTTTTCATTTTTTATTTAATTTTTCAATTTAATTTTGAAAACTTATGTCTTATTTTGACTTATATCTTTCATAAAAGTATAAGGTATCTTGTTCAATTTAAAACACTTTCGATTTTATAGAAAATGATTTTACCTATACGTATGGATTTGATGGCATGTCTTTCAATGTTTTATGAAGTGACCGTTAGATAAGCTTACCTTATTACCGATCAGAATATTTCTATTGCACTACCTTTTAAACAATACATCAACTTCTTTTTCTCGAAGAGTCTTCAAGGAACCAGAAACAATCCCTTCGTTATACTCAATCAAAACTTTATCCCTCCGATCAACAAATAAGCAAGACACGTTTGCGCATCAGAAAATTAGACGCCCTCGCAAGCAATAACAGCAACTACACGCCCCGCACGATTTCATCAATAAATCATAATGGTGTAACCGGGAAATTCGAGGCGCGAACCACACACTCCCGACAGTCGGGTATATATACTCCCATCATTGACGAGCGTGGAAGACAAGGTGCCGCGCCGCAGAGTCGCGCAACGGGACAAATGAGATTCTCGCGTCTAACTCGTTCCGGATTCTGCACCACCTCGGGCGGTCTATCTCCGAACGCGTTAACCCCCATCCCCCGCGAGCCGAAATGCAACCGAAACTTTGCACAAATTCAATTAAGGATCCCCGCTAAATCGGCACCTCCATTTAAGCCTTGCATCGCGCCGTTGAATTTGCATGTATTTTGATATTTAAATGGGAGAGGTCGTCTAGATTATGTTTTCTCTCTCTATCTACCCTCTATATGCAGTACATCGAGTGATCTTCTCGCTGTGTACATGCAGGTTCTCTTCAAAAGACGCGTGTACCGTAGACATGTGAGTATGTGTGTGTGAGTATGTGCGTATGTGAGAGAGTGTGTGTGTGTGTGTGCAAGGAGTGATAGATGCAAAATGACGTGGTAATTCCAAAGAGCAAAGGTAAAGGCAGCAGCGCTCGCGTCGGGTATACATAGCATGAAACATTAATGGTTTATAGAGAGAGAGAAGCGATATGCATACTCGCGCGATGCGCTATGGAGATCTTGTAGCTGGTGGAAATATATATATAGAGAGAGAGAGAGAGAGAGAGAGAGAGACTGGGAATTGAGGTGCCATTGAAATTGTGGCGAGATCCAATGAATTGGCGGTCTCTCGTTTCGGCGGAGTTGGGAGGAAAGGTGGTGAGAGCGAGAAGTATATAAGCGAATTTTGGTTACAGAGCTGATTTGAATGTATTTGCACCTTAACCGCAACGAGAATATATAAATAGCATCAGACACAACTACAAGGTGTTAAATAAAGATTAAGAAATAAATATCGCCGCAGAGCATATGGTTCTTACAGCTTTGAACTACTTTTACACAGTAATCCGAAGATTTATTTCCCAAGCATTTCGTCTTATCTTAATTCAAACAATCGATAAGAATTTGTCTCGTTTGTCTATTATCCATCGCAGCATTTTTCCGTCTTAGACGAGTCTCTAATACAATGTAGAGTCAGGAGGAAAGCGGAAAGCTTCCTTGTCGGGGATAAGCAGGTAAGTAGCATAAAAGGGTTTCGGCTGAGAAGCCGCGTGATGTAAGCGGAGGTAAGCGGCCCGCATAGCCGAGAAAAACAAGATCAGTTGTCTGGAATATCTATATATAATCCGGCGGAAACGATGAAATTCAGATGACCTCAAGGACGATTTTCTCCGTGACGCACCGCGCGATTCCATTCCTTCTTTGTTGTAAAAGGGGCGCGAGTGCACGCCACCGAGAGAACTACCTTAAGGGGATGTACCTATATCTATATATATATACATACGCATATATTCTTTTGTCTTGCGGCTTCCCCAAGCTATTTCCTTTCGTCGATCCTCTTCTCGCGGTCCTGTGTATATGCGCGTCTGTTTATATATATATATGTAGGAGCTGTGTCGCGGCCGGCGGCGTTACTGGCCCTGCGGTATCTTTTGACAGTCGCTCGAGCGAAAATCGGATCTGACCGGAGGGGAATTGCTTTTACTTTGCTCGATTCTTTGCGTGACTGCTTGTAGCTTTTCGATACGATCCGCTTCTTATATTTTTAAAGGTCCCGTCCTTTGCTATGGCTATTATTTTAATGGTGGAAATGTGTATATATATATTCGGTGTCTTGCAGCGAGGTGCAATTAAGTTTTAACAATGGAAAAGTGGAGCGTGAGTAATAGCAAAGAGAAGCTTAAATAGATGGATTGACAATTGTTTCGAAAAGTTATTTGATGATGTGGAATTGGTATAAAAATTACAAAAATCATGTTATAGCTTCATTGTATTGAGTGATCAGTTTTTTTGCATTATCGTGATCAACAGTGTCCACATAGAAAATTAGAGATAGCAAGTAATAAAAAAGCTTTAATATATCATAAATGGCTCTAAATTATTTGGACTGATCTATGTACTTGGAGTTTAGCTCTATATTTTTCCTAATAGTTTACAACTTTTGGAAGGGTTAATTCTATTATGGATATAATGTATTAAATTATGACAAAACGAAAGCTTTTTTATCATCAATATATTAGTATATATACATATCATTTTTGCATTCGTAAATCAGTAATGTGATCGGCATTATAAACCACTTTCACGTTTTAAATTTTATCCCAGAACTTTATAATAGAATATGAATTTGCGACCGCACGGCGTACCCATGAATTCTTAAATTTTCAAAATTCGCTTACCCCAATATTATGCACGAAATTCGTAACCAGCACGAACTTTTTAGGATATATATACATGAAAAATCAGGCTAGAAAGCAGATAAAGTACTTCTATTTCGTAGAGGGCCATCATTGGCCCCTCTTTTTCGTCTATCTTTGCGCTTTTTCTCCGGCAACTTCCAACAATACTTTTCCTCTTTGTATAGGTATTTGTAAAGCTCGTATAGGAGGTCATATCTCATTCCGAGCGCGAAGTTAGGCGGAGCAAGTGAGAGAGACAGATAAATAGATAGATAGATAGATAAATAGATATAAGTTTATTTGTAATGGTTTAAAAATATACATATTTATACAATATTGATTTTTCTTTAGATTATACATTTTCTTATTTTTTGGTTTTTCGCAGTCATATTTTCAGTCTTTCTATGATATCAAAGGTTATTCAGTCTTACATTATTTCAGTCATCGAGAAGTTACAACTTAAAAGTAATATCGCAGAGCGTCTTAAATAAAATAGAAATAAACAAGTTTAATATAAAAGAGCGATCGATATCTATCAGTCTTATTGTATAAAAAGGAACTTTACAACACAGTCACACATACACTCGTTCTATCACACACTCACTCACACTATAAATGCACTCACAGAGATAGAGAAAGAGAGAGAGAGAGGGAGAGAGAGAGGGGAGGCAGTCCGCTCTCGATGAGGAATAAACTTTTCGTGCGATGAAATTCGAATGGAATCCACGAATCTTTCGGGTGGAATCCTCATCTGTCTATCCATCTCCCGTCCGAGTGAGACGCGCTTTAAATTCTTCTCGGCTCGGCTCTTTTGTGCCGCTCGCGCGAGTTGGCGCTTGTGTGTATATGTATATATACGTGTGATGGCCTCTCTCACGTTATACATCGGAAATGGATTCGCGAGGTGGTGGGGCGTTGCGCTACCTTTATTTTTCGAGTTCGAGTCGCGAGCAAAATGAAAGGCGAAGCAACTACGCTATGATTCCAAGTCGCGTATCGAATTCCTAATTTTTGCGGGTATATAGGTACGGAATCGATGTTGCTGCTAGTGTTGCGGCAGGACAGCGGTAAATCGCGACGACTTTGAGCCGAGTTGTGTGCGTACGCGAGAATTCGAAAGCTCGTCTCGCAAAATTGTCTGGAACTATGACACTTGTTTTCTCTATAAATGTTTTCAAGAGAAAGCTTTTATCGATGAATGGATTTTTTGCTTTTGGTTTTGAGAGGAAGTTCAATTCAATGACTCTGAGAAAGTGACGGATAAATGCAAGTCAAAGGATTTGTTTATAATTCTATTCGTGCATTGTGTTCCCCGTTATAGTTTGGAATTGTTCTGAATGCATGATGATTAGTTTGTATCAATATTAAGATTATATTAAAAGTAAGTATTCATGATGATTCAGATCAGTATTTTTTGTTCATATATTGTGAAAACCCCCCAATAAGCTTGCTAGAAAACTATATTTTCAATGTGAAATTTAATATCTAAATTAATAAAATTCTTAGTATTTAAAAAAAGCTTGAAATTTACTTTTACACGTAGGAGCAAATAATGAAAGGTGAAAAAACGTATTAAGCAGTTGATTTACAAAAAGGTGTATTAGTCGACGATAAAAAGTCTTAATACGTCTCATTTAGAGAATTAGTCGCCAAAGTCAGCTCGAGGTGAAATATATCGGTTAAAGACACTAGCCGTTTAAGTCATGCAGCGTTCAATACCGGCTTCTTCAAGTACATCGACACCGTTGACATACGTAGGAAGTGTGAGCCTTTCCTCGGGTGTTGATAAACGTGTTAGGCAGAACGTACGAAGTTGGAAGCGAACAGATTAGTCTCTGTTTTGGACAGAGAAACAAAAAAAATTAAATAAACAGACTCTCTATCCGGTATAGGAACTTACACTCAAATATTATGAATAAGAGACCGGCTGTATAGCAGGTATTTTATTTTAACGAGTTATTCGTGTTCCAGGTGGTTCTTTAATTATTTTTAATTATTTCCGTTTTTTCGCTTGGGATTATAAAATTCATATCATGGGTATTGTAACAGGAGTTTCTTTACATTCGCCAAAAATAGATACTTGATTACAGCTGATCTATAACCTATAGTAATAAAATGTTTAGAAGGATTTAATGAACAATTTCTATCGGAAGTGTTTAGTTTTGTCTTTCGAGTTTATTATGCAAAACTTGAAATTGATGAATTCTAATTTTCTTGATCATCGAATAATTTCATGTAACCAATAATATCGAATATATTTGACTCTGATATTCGATAAGATCTATATGAATATTGGTGGCCTTTGATGCTTTTATTTTTGGTCACCCAATGATAATAGATGTCAGATCCTAATAATGAACCAGATATTCATTAAATGTTCACATTAAGCATATTCGAAAAAATTGGCATCATGAATCATGAAGAAACATTTATATTGCAAGGATATTTCGAGACTATTTGGAAGAGAAAACCGGGTACACGGAGTCACAAAAAGAAAAAATCCTATTGAATTTGAAAAAATGGATGATTAAAATTTAAGATTTTATTTAATAATTGGTTTATTTTTTTATATTAGGTTTACGTGTATTTATTTACAGTGATTATTTAATTTCTCAAGTTCAAAATTTCAAAATATTTTTCTAGACTAGACTGATATTCGATAAGATCTAAGCATTTTTTTTCATGAATTCAATATTTCTCTTGAATCATTCAAAACGGTTAGAAGCAGCTGTGCAAGTTATATTAGGTGCACAACTTTGCTTCCGCCGATTTTTTCGAAAATTTGAGGCTTTATTCTGAAAAAGTGATTAGCTGTTTATGATTCAAAGTACTGTCCGTCACTAGCCACTACTTTTTGCCATCTTTCGGGCAATTGTCGGATACCATCTCGAAAAAACGATGCGTCTTTTGAGGCGATCCACAAATCGATCCATTCTTTGACTTCTTCATAAGAATGTAAATGCTGCTCAGCTAGGCCATGTGCCATCGATCGGAACAAATGGTAGTCGGAAGGAGCAATGTCTGGAGAGTACGGCGGGTGGGGTAAGACTTCCCATTTTAGGATTTCCAAGTATGTCTTGACGGGTTTTGCGACATGTGGCCGAGCATTGTCATGTTGCAGGATAACTTTATCATGTCTCTCTTGATACTGTGGCCGTTT
>UELU01143182.1:16664-29548 GCA_900490025.1 Megastigmus dorsalis | reverse complement strand
AATTAGCATTGATTACCAGGGGTAGTAGGAAGGGGTAGAGATCGAGAGAGAGAGAGAGAGGGAGAGAGAGAAGAGAGTAAGGGGAGAGGTGAAACGGAGAAGCCCAGGCGGATGTGATCCGGTAGTGCCTTGATCCCATTAGGAATTGATCAGCTACTTGGCCGAAGGGATCTCCCCCCCCCCTTTCTCTCTCTCTCTCTTGCGCTCTCGTTCGCTCTCTCCGCAGTACACGAGGATGCAACAACCACCGCCTTGCTACGAAGGACAATTAGTATGTTCGTTCGTTACATTAGAGCCGTCGTAAATGGGCGAGCAAGAGAGAGAGAGAGAGAGAGAGAGAGAAGGTTACGATATGCAGCAGCAGCAGCGCAGGAGAGTGAAGCGGTGCGTGCGAGGTGCCGTAACCGAGCTGACCTCGATATAAACGCGAGCTTCCCTCTCTCTCTCACCTTCCTGCACCTATCCTATCTATACACCTATATACATATATATATATATATACGCCTGGGTAGATATATCGAGTACACGCGTCTACGTGTATAGCCCAGCTCTATATACCCGATCGTGGCCATACCCGCATGTTCTGCTGCTGCTGCTTCTCTACACCGATCCTAGAGCCCCCGTTCGATTAGCAATGCTTGCAAAGTGCTTTCCCAGAGAGCGAAATACAAGGCGAGAGGTTTTTTGCGGTCGAGACTGAAAAGTCTTCGGGGCGCACTGCAGCGGCCAGTTCGTGTTTATTGTTTCATTTGCTCCCGTGGGTTCATTTGAAAATGTAAGAGGGTAAATCGTGAGGTGGCTGCTTAACGAAGAGGAAACTCAAAGTGAAAGAAAGTGTTTGGGCGGTCTAAGCTGAGCCGGACTAGTACTACGGGTCTATGCATCTATAACTACTACTTGCATTATTGATGCTTTATTTCGATTCATTCTAACCGAAATTAATCATAGAGAAACGTATTCAAGCCTTAAAATTTTTATATTAATTACAAATAATACTTTTGAGAAATGTTACTCTACAAAATTACATTTCGACGAATAAGTAACTCGTTTATTATACTCCACATTTGCTACTCTATCTACACAAGTCATCAAAATCATCGTACACAAGAATTAGAAAAAAAAATCTTTTCTTCATCCTCAAAGTACTTATGAAAACAATCTCAGGCTGCTACCAGCTTAAATCACTATTCGCATCTCTTTCCCGTTCTCTCGCTCTCGGCAAACAAAGACACGCAAAAATTAAATCAGCGATCATCAAAGGTAGTAATTAAGGCGGCCTTTCTCTCTATCGAACCTTCGAGTCCCTCAAAGCGACGAGAGGAGTGCAGTCTCGCATCTCTCTTTCAATGCAAAGAAAAAAAGACGACGACTACGACGAAAAACAAGCAAACGAGAGAAAAAGAGAGAGAGAGAGAGAGAGCCATCCAATCGAGCCGCTCGCGAAACGCTTCGACAAGCAATCTCTTTCGATCCGCATCGAGGCGCTCGCTCGCGATCCAAAGCTCCGCTATGCACATAGGTGGCCCAAGAGAGAGAGAGAGAGAGAGTGTGAGAGAGAGAAGAGAGATGGAAAAGGGATCAGCCATTTCCGTGATATCTCGCGTCACCGTGCGCACACAAACAGAGAGACGAAGAAAATGAAAGAGAGCGAGAACAGGTGTGTGCACATTTCTATTCGGGAGGAGAGAGTAAAATGGGAATGCGTGTAGCCCTGCGGACCAAAGCTCCTCTCTCCGGCACGTACGGCGCTCTGAAAACATGCGCCGCTGTGTACAAGGATGACTAAGATTATTGCAGAGCGCGCGAGGTATACAGAATATATAGAATATAGGTATATAGAATAGAACGATTATCTAGCACTTCATGTATGTCGTTCGTGTCTTAAAAAGCAGCAGATGCATTCGCGAGAGCTTGGAGAGACGGCGCGCGCGAGTGAATCGATCGAGTGTCTCACGTGAGACGCGTGGGCGCGAGCGAGCGAGCGCGAACAGCAGAGATGGAGTCGTAAACGCGCATTTACGCGTCTATTTACGATCTCGCGAATCACCTGATCGATGCTCTCTCTCTCTCTCTCACTGTGTATATATACGTGGTTAAACGCGCGTTCGATGCTGCAGCATATACGTATATACACATGCAGTGCGCGCGTGCAGTACAATTTTTAAGACGGCTTTTTGCGGATTTCGAGGTCGTTACGCGGACATTAAGTAGCACTTTGACAGACGAGAGAGCGGGAATAGGCGGCGGCCGCGTCTTTGAGGCCGAACCGCGCGAGCTCTGTAATGGATTTTAAGCCATTTCGCTTGAGAGCTTCATCACTTTGTCCTAGGGCATATAGCTTCATGTGACACGCAACATGTTTGCGGCTCTCTTTTTTTATTGGCGGTAGTTGTAAATATGGAGAGGCGTTGGAGGAAAGACTGATGCATACGCGTGAAGATCTATTATTTGGTATGGGGTTGCGCATAAGGCTCGAGCGATGAAAAGGAAAAGCTTTCGAAAGAGTGTTTATGTAGATTTAATGTTATTGACGTACTCGAAGCGATTGATGCAGTGTTCGTATACCTGAACTTTCGCGAGAACTAACAAATGCATCGTTAAGAAACAAAGTCGCATGTGGAATTATCGATGTATAGACGCTATGTGGAAAGTGGCGAGAAGTGTGGCAATATCAGTTTGATTAACGCCCTGTACAAGATCGCAAGAGAGTCAGCGAGATGTAGCCCGAAGATAGTCTCTGGTGAAAACGAAGCACACGATCAAAGTTACCACGAGTAAGCGAAAAGCCTTGCACACTCCAAAATCACACCACGAGAGTTTATGAGAGGTCGATATATATATATCCACGACTGTAAATCGTTATCGCGCCCAGCTCGTGGCATAAGGGCTTTAGTTTCGTGGCGAGCAGATAAGGGAATCGCGAGAGCTTCGATAAGAAGCTGGAAGTCGCGCGTAACGTGTAGGCCATAAAGTTCGCCGCCGTGTTACGCGGAGACAGGTATCGAGTGCTATAGGTTTTCTCTCGCACATATCTTAGCTCTCTCTCTCTCCCTCTCTCTCTGACTAACTCTCCCTCGCTTCCTGCCGTTGTATCTATATTCTAAAACGGTAATTAAAAGAGATTGAATTAATTGTGTTCTATATACTTAATATTGGGAATGAAAATAATAGAAAAATACGGCCAAACTTTCTTTTTCAATATATATTTGTTTCGGCTTCCAAATAAACAGATCTATTTTTAATTTCAAACAAGTTGTATAGTCCTACTCTAAAGGTTTCATTGTATAATAATTCCAATATCTTGGGGCCCTCCCTTCTCTCGTTTCTCATATTATTTCCCAAAAAAGGGACCACACGATAAATACCATACGTTTTGAAGGCCAAGGCACACACACTAGGTTCATCCGCAGAAAATACTCCTCGGAGCTAAGCAGTGCGCGTCAGTATTCACGATCGGCGTTACCGCCGCGGCCGCAGCTCCAAGCTGTCGTGTCAGTGGGTTATCGTTGGGAGATCATCGTGGGACCGCTGCAGGCGTCCTCTCTCCCTCTCTCTCTCTCTCTCTCTCTCCTCTTTTTCGAGGGGGAGGCCCTCGTGTAAATACGGCAAAGGTATACCTCGAGTGAGTGTATATCGAACGTGCAGGTCGGCGAGGCTCTTTAAATCAAGAGAGGCAGAGATAGGGGCCATGCTCTCTCTCTCTCTCTCTCTCTCTCTCTCTCTCTCTCTCTCTCTCTCTCATCAAAGCCGACGCAGCGTCGACGTGTTTCACGAGACTTCGAGTCTTGACCTTTTATTTCGCCATATATACGCGCCGTAACTTGAATGAGATGTGGGATGCGATGCGCCGATGTTGATAAACAAACGCTTCCTATCTTCTCCGTCCCTGCTTTCTCTTTCTCTCTCTCTCTCTCTCTCTCTCTCTCTCTCTCTCTCTCTCTCTCTCTCTCTCCTTGTGCAGTATATATTCGTGCGCACCGCGCGAAGAGAAATTGATTTTGTGTGTGCAGCTGCATCCCCGACGATATATGGGAGGCGCGCGGCCTCCGAGAGACAGAAATGTGCAGTGCGCGTTGACGCGAGGCAAACAGAGAAGTTACGAGATGAGCGAGTTGGGAAGTTCGGAAAATCAGAGCGAGTATTATAATTTTGGAAGTGTCGCCGCTTCGTTTCTGAATATATATATGAATATTGTATGTCAAGTACGAAGCGATTCGCAGTTTTCAGATTTTCTTATTGATCTTTACAGATTGTTGTTGTTGTGGTTTTTATTGGTGCGTGTGGCTGAGTGAGTGTGCAGCTCGTGACGTCACTGTTAACAAAATTCGTGCTTACTTCTGTGAGAACTCGAGAAAATTATACTTATAATTGGATAACTAGCGTTGGAGTTACATTAGCATACAGGTTTTCATCTCGTTCTATTTTATTCTTGAAAATCGTTGTACGTTATGTTGGTGGAGTACTGATTTGCATGTTGCCTTTCGCGTCCTTCAAAAAAGAAGCTTTATATCAGTGAGAAAGAAATTTTGTCCATAAATGCAGCAAAAAATTTTTAAATTGACCGTTGAGCAATGATAACTGCGTACAAATTTTATTTAAAAAAAAAATTTATGGATAATGATTGGTAATAATTATGGATTTTTTATTAAAACAGTAATATCAAATATTTTGAGATAAGTAAATATACGATCAGTGTATTTATGATGAAAATATATCTACCGTCTAACAAGCAGTTACAAAAATGTGTGCTACGTCGATTATTAAGTAATCGTAAGCAAATAACCGTACTCGACACAGATACTGCGAATTTCAAATGCACCGTGTCGACTTCCGCGTGCGCCTCCGCGAGCATGTGGGAAAACACGAGCGTTTCTTGCCGAGTTCATCAAACTCTTTGATACAAATGTCTTACCCACGACGCGCGGGAGGTCAGCTTACATACGCAAAATTCTCTCCTTCTTCGAGTTCTCTCTCTCTCTTTCCCTCTCCGCGTGTTTTTCTCATCCTAAACTCGAACCTCGACCGTTGCTCGTGCCTAGCCCGCCGTTACAACCTTCTTGGTTTATCATGGTTTCGCAGGCGTACTATCTGCATCGTGCTATACTTAAGTACATATATTCGCGGTGCAATTTCTGACCCTGCGAGAGGCGCACTTTGTAAGGCTCACGAGAAGAAAGCAAGCATAGATGCATATTGCACGTCTCGAGATCTTTTGAATTCGATTTCAATTTATTTTTGCCTCGAAATTGCGAGCGTTTACGTTATGCTTTTCTAACTTAAATGATTTTGGACATAATCTTTTCCCTATCCGTCAGCATTGGAAACTAAGAGAAACAAGATTCGAAAATTCTAGCTTTTATTAGTGCGATTATTCTCGCAAAACATAAAATATTTATTCCTTTAACGTCAATGCAAAGTAGAACTTTTTTCTCGATAATATAATTGCAGCAATTAAGTCGATACCTATACTTATAACATCGTACACAATTTTTTTATTTTACTTATTCAACATGTCAAATTGTTTTATAAAGTTTACCCCACTTTTCAAATTAATTACCGTGTATATGTCTCGAGAAAAAAAAGAAACTAATATCGAGTTATTTGCCTCCACCTCCCGCGCCACAAAACAATTAAGGCAAGCCAGTTCACTTAATAATCCCTTTCTCGAAATCAGTTCAGTGACACAAAAGCATGACGCTTATATACAAAAAAAAAAGAAGCACGGCAGTAAACACAGCTGACGTTAATTAATAGCATTCGAGGAGCTCGACTTTCGCGGGCATAAAAAATTCACGAGCCACAAAGCGCTCTTTAATTCTCGGGCCCCCTCGCGCCGAGGTAAAAACTAACGAGCGCACCCAGCAACTGCGTCAATTTTTCAGGGCGCGAAAACCCCTCCGCCGCAACGTGGCAACATATTGCGCAAACACAGTGTGAAACAATGCTCCCGGCGTTGGCGCGCGAAACGATTCATATCCAAACTAGGATTCCCCGTGGCGGACGTCGTAGCGCGCGCGCGACACTTTTCCCACCTCATCCATAAATTTATGATAAATCTGGAAAGTTTATGCGCTGCCTCGCGCTCGCGCGTACAACTAGTTTCGTCGCCCCGTTCTCTCTCTCTCTCTCTCTCTCGCTCTCTTGCTTCTTTTTTTTTATCGTTCGATGCGCTACTTCCAGCCTGCACCTCAACACCTGGCCGCCCCCGCGCGCTCGTAATGCATAAAACGCTATAAATACATAAAAGCATCGCTACGAGGGTGTAGCTGGTGCAGTCTATACACACATGTAAGTTTATACTTGGAGCTTGGAGCGCGCGGGGAGTATATAGCATCGGTGCCGCAGTAGCGGCGACGAAGAGCCGCGCGCGGTTGTAAACGCCGAGTATATATACGCTGCACACGCGCGCGCGCAGCGCTGGAGGATTAGGTTCACCGCGTTCTGCAAACATTCTCCCCTCTTCCTCTTCTCCTCTTCTTCTTCATCATCTTTTTTTATCTTTTTTTATTTTGCTCGCGTTGTATCTCTCGCACTGCGGTGATGGTGGATTTTCGCGCGCACTGTAATATAATGCGCGCAGCTGAAAATGGATTATGGTATATACGATCCGTTTCCGTTCGGGGATCATTGTTGTATGGCGTGGACGACCTCCGTCAAGGCTGTTATCTGTACTTGCTTTTATGCTCTTAGCTGCGTTCGAGGTTCGAATTAACTTTCTTGCAGTAACGAGTATATTGAGTGATTGGTTCATCATTGTTTTTTCATTTTTTTTTACTTATGGGTTTATTACTGTATTAGCGGATCACTTGGATTACTGCTGTTAAACTTACACTGTACAGTTATTATTTTTCTAAATAGATCTACCGTCAGATGTTTATAATTGCTAGAGAACAAGCAATTGTTTACTAAATTAATGCTATAAAAGCTAAACAAAACTTAAGACTGAGTTACAGTAAATATTATAATAATCAATTCACAATGATGATGATATGATTATTTAATATCAATTGATAATTAAGTAACAGCAAGACATGTAAGTCATAATACATACAATTTTAGTAATTGTGTTTGACAATGATTGGGGTGCAATATTTGATAGGAATCATTAAAACGAAAACAATAATTGGCCAAGTATGCAAACTCTTTTGGTGTCATTATAGAAAGAAACAATCGTTAGGAAGGATGCTGAAAGCAAAAAAGAGAGAGGGGTAGAGAAAGAGAGAGGGAGCGAGAGAGAGAGAGAGAGAGAGAATACAACCGTTATGGATACCGCGCGACTTTGGTTAATAAACTGGCAAATTGCGAGGAAACACGCGAATGTTTACATCAAAGGCGCTTTTGAGTCGCTTAGTCGGTCGAAAGGGGTCGAATAAAGAGGAGAAGGAGTAAAAAGGGTTAAGAGGGACAAGCGATTCAAAGAGAAAGAGAGAGAGAGGAAGACCCTGGGACAGAAAGAGGGAGAGACAGAGCAAACGAGATATAGGTAACGTACACTTTGAAGAAATAAGGTGATGATGATGAACCGAAATATAGAAGATAGCGAATAAGAAGATAAGTGGAACAGACGAAAATCGAAAGTAAAGTGAGATAGGAATAGAAATTGATATGACTTTATTTTAGTAACTAGTCAAATCCGATAAAAATGATCTTTTCTTTTGATCTTCATCTATACCTATTTCTCTAAAGATCCTCTCGATCTTGAATTAGATAAAACACTGGTTTCAGAATTTATAGTTAGCATGCATAAAATAAGTCTGATACACTGCAAAATAAATTCTGATAAACTGTTTTCTAAGAGAATAAATACTTCTCTATTCCACACATATAACGCAACTGTTTTTAACCCATTTCTTGCTAAGCGGCCATTTTATAGTCGATTATTATAATGTATTTTTGATTTTTCATCACATTCAAACCGCCATTTTGAAATTTTCCAATGGAATTTTCAAAATTTTGACTTCAGAATCGTAAAGAGCAGACGATTTTACTTCGGAAAAGTGCTATGGTTATTATTATTTTTTTTTTCGACAATATTTTTTAGGCAAAAAACTAATCGATTATAAAATGGCCGGTTAGGAAGAAATGGGTTAAATAAAACGAATTTAATATCATCGTGTATACTGTATTTGGTTACGAATAATGCGAGACGAGCCGAAGCACACGAGAAGCTTGAAAAATTTTCTCTGAAAAGGAGACAGGAGATTAAAAAAGAATGAGGAAGGAACAAGGGGAAATAAGGATCGCTGTTATACCCGAGATGAGTAACGCGAGTGCTACGGTGTTAAATTTTCATAACCCTAGTAAGAACCATGTCTTTCAATGCTCATTCTCCATAATAAAAGTATCTTTGCAAGAGAGCACCGACATTGCACTTTACTCTGCCCCCCCCCCTCTCACTCTCTTTCTGTCTACCTCCCCTCACCATTACATTCGCTTCCTCGTGGCTTGATTTTTACTGCCTAGACACGAGCAGCTTCAAAAAGCGATGAAAGGAAGTAAGTAAAAAGCCTAAGAAACATGAGTAAACGGATAATTTTATCTATATGAGAGAATTTTATGGTGTATGGATATAAATTGACCAAACTCTATCTATTTATATTACGCGATCAAATTCGAGATCGTAGCAGATTCTGTAATGAGGTTAATAAGGAGATTATGTTGAAGTTTCGGTATAAAGTATACTGTCCTTTGTTTATGTTGTCATATTTGCAACAAATATATTCGGTTGAGCTGCTTACTACAACGTCCTATGCAACGTAAATGCTGTAATACTCAATAATAATAATTATAATAATAATACGCCTGGTACGCATTAATGAAAGAAAAATAAGTACAAAGTAATTGAAATACTCCTACGTACAATGCTCCTTCACGCATTTCCACATTTCTAATCGAGTAGCGTAACAAACTCGCTCGAGCTTACAGTGCAAAGATGACAAAAAAAAAGCAGCAGCCGCGCAAGTAATTCAAAACCGCAATGGCGAATAAACGGGGGGAGGAGGGAGGGGGTGGCAGGAATTACAGGACAAAGTGCGGCGCTTGTCTCTGAATCCGCCTTTTTCTCTCCTATACACCCAGGAAAAGCCCTCCAAGAACACACTAATCTTCCGAACGTGTTCCATACTAAGTAACTTTAGAACCCGCTATGTAGCTTCGCCTCACGTCCACTTTGCTCGCTTTCAGTCGTGTACTTTATATATACGTGCAGACACACATACCCACCACCCATACAGTCTCAGCAGAGCCAAGAGAAATATATATATATATATAGAGAGAGAAAGAGAGATAGTCGGTGCAGCATTCGGTAGTGAAATCGTCGCCCAGACCGCAAGCGGATTACCGAGTCCTTTTCCGCGACATTAACTCCGTTGCTCGCGAGCGCCGCGTCGCTAATGTCCTCTACTCTCTCTCTCTCTCGCTCTCTCTCTCTCTCTCTCTCTCTCTCTCTCTCTCTCTCTCTCTCTCTCTCTCTCTCTCTTCCCCCTTTGTGGCCCGGCGCAGGGAAAATTTATCGAAGCTAAACAAAACACATCTCACGTACACGGGCCGCTGCATAGATACACACACCTACACATGTGGCGCAGGCGTGCACGACGTGTGCACGCGCGCTTACGCTTATGTACAATGGAAGACGAGAGAGAGAGAGAGAGAGAGAGAGAGAGAGGGAGAGAGAGTGCGGAGAAAGGCCGGATCTTGCGGGTGCCGTAACCCCCCGGCGCCTCTCGTATACCCGGGCTTTATCTATATAGAGCGAGAGACTCTCTGGACGAAAGTGTACGAGCGAGGTGGGATATATATACGTCGGCGAAGGATGTAGCGAGGGGGAGACAAAGGAGGGTCAAAGGAGGGAGGATGGAGAGATCTGCGAGAACGAGGGAAAGTGTTGGTTAATGTATTATATCGCTGTGGACGACAACATTTTTCTTTTTGTCCATCCGCTCGCTGCTGCGGTTGGCGATGTAGTGGAGATGTCGGCTAAAGGGCCGCTTATTTTTTATACAATAGTTTTTGACGGATCGGAGTGTGAATTAATCGATAAGAAATTAATAAGTGCGATAAGTGATGTGATTCGAAAAAATGCAGAGTTAATGGCGTTACTAATTAAAATTTTCCATTACGTCAATTAGTGAAACCTTTTTATTTTTATAATTTATATTAATGTGTGCATATGGAACAAGTTGCCAAGTATCATATTTTATTTCAGCAATTAACTTCTATTAAAATACCTTCGATAATTCATTTAATTTGGACACAAAAGCGAAAATGAGAATTGATAAAATATAATTGCATAGGAGATGGCCCCTTCCAAATTTAATCAGCGAGAATGAAAAAGAGCGAACTACTGCTACTCATTATCTGACTTATTTTAGATTGTCATTTATTAATTGTCTTTTCAAAAGCCATCAGTTTCTAAAAGATAATGAAAAAGATAAAAAGAAACGAGAGAAGAAAAGGTTTATCACTTGGAACCTTGTGTCGAGCGAAATCGTTTCCAACACCTCCCCTAATTGCAAAAGTTGGTAAACGTCACTCCCTCCCATCGCAAAAAGATTCTCCTAACCGAAATAATACTAAACGTCAACATAAACCAGCAAACCACTCGGCCAGTGTCTCTTTTAAGAAGTGACAATCGACCTCCTCGTTAAATTTACAGAGTTCAGAAACAATTTAAAAACAGAGGATGAGATAAATAAGAGAGCGAGACAAACGGCGAACGAGATGCAGAGAGAAAGAGCGAGAAGAAAGAAGATACGAGTACACACACACACATCCATACACCCACACACAAACACAAGCATAAACGTTCGCACCACCTTATATACTCTCTGTCTGCCGCCGCCGCCGCTCGGCGTAATATATTCGAGCCGCGCCGCCTAATCCCGTCCCGCGAGTTTTACGGCCGTTTTATTCACCACTAGGCGCTACTCGTTACCCAATAAATTCTGCTGGACTATTCGACGCCCGCGGGGCGCCCGAACGAAGAAAACAAAAAAGTATAAAGGCCGCCGCCGCGCGCCGTCTCGCACTCGAGAGGATACGGGAGAAAAACGTCGAGAGAGGCCAATGTGCTAGTCGCTGCACTGCAGCTTCCGTTTTCTCCCCCCTCCCCTTCGCCGCTCTGTGCATATTTCATTCAAGGATACACACGAGAAAGCGCTAGTGTGGCGATAAAAATGGCCGTGCGCGATTTCGCGCGGATTGATTAAGAGATGGAATAACCATGTTTTGAAGCTTTGCTAAAATATAATTTCCAAGGTAATGTACGTAACCTGTTTTTCAATCTTTTTATACGTGAAAGGAAGACCTAAATAAAATGAAATACTTCCTTACTCAGGAAATATTTAGAAAGTAAGTCGACGTGAGTATTATATGGAAGTAGAAACAGACGAATGTAACAAGACACTGATTCCTAATCAAGTTTTTTTTATCATTTCCTCGCCTATCGGCAGGTCACATTTACTTAATTCAATATTATCTTATGTTCTGATCGACAGCATACATTTACTCCTTGATAACAAAGACACAACTATACAACTGCGCATCCGCGAAGTGATTAATTTATTCTTCATTGGAACGCTTTAAAGTGTTCAATAAAATATTCACTTATTGCAATAAAAATTTAATTTTAACAACAATATTCTTTTTAACTATAAGTATATCATCGAATCAATACATATTTCTTCTTTATTTAACAAATTATTTTATCATCCGCCCGCAATGAAGCTAATCTTTGATCCAAAAACATTTTTTTCTCAGGTTATATATTAATGAAATGATTATATAAGGCACAACAAGACGTTATTTACACGATGAACTCCCATTCAGGCGTACGCGAACAAAGCAGAGCATTGAATAAGCGTCAAAGGCAGCTTCAATTATAAAGACACGCGCGCGTTCCCCTTTATCCAAAGGTAAACAAGCCAATGCGGCGCACGCCCCAAAAATTTTGCTCTCCTCGAACGAGCACAAAAAAGCCCCAGCTAAATAATAAATGCAAATTTCCGGATCGTGTTGGGTCCCAATGCCGCCGCTGTCGATGCTGCTGCTGCTGCTGCTGCTGCTGCTGTTGCTGCTGCGGCTCCACGCGCACACGCCTCTCGATTAAAAGTCAACACGTCCTCGGACGCGTGTATTCGATAACGAGCGACGTGTATATATAATCAATAAATCGTGGCCGATTATTCTCGCGGCGACGGCAATAAAGGAGGAACGCCGCGGTGGCGCTTGCGAGAGAGTGAGAGAGAATACGAAAGAGCGAGAGCGAGGGAGAGATACGAGAGGGAGAGAGAAATGTCGTCGAGCGGCGAGTTCCTTGTCACGCGTAGCCGTTAATCCGGCGGCGTTAGTCATTGCAATCGATTTATGACGTACGATACGAGCTCCCAATTTGTAGTCGGCGAGGCTCGGGAGTCCAAAGCGGCCGCCGCCGCCGCCGCGCGACCTACACGCGACAGTTCGTACAACGCCGGCAGATAAAGTGAGAGAGGGAGAGACTCGTGACCCCCCCGCCCCGCCTCCTCCCCCTCCCACAGTGCGAAAGCCGTTTCAAATTAATATACCCTGGGTGTCCGAATTAACGCGGCGCGCCTCTGTTTATCGGGGCGAATGAACCGACCTGCCTCTCGTGTGGCGGAAACCGGCCGAGTTGTACCGTGGATATTGAGAACAAGGCCGCGATGGTGAAAAGTACATTGTGTCTGGAGTGACTAATAATAATTCGAGTCGATTATGGAAGAGCTCGATCGTATGAATTTGGAATGGGAATTTTTCATTGTACTTATCTGCGATTCTCAACTTGATAAAGCACAGGTTTTGGACTATTGGAGAATATTTGCTTAAGACGTTTTATCTGGGATTATACAATGAAGAACAAAACAAATTTA
>UELU01143182.1:0-16158 GCA_900490025.1 Megastigmus dorsalis | reverse complement strand
GATTATGGAAGAGCTCGATCGTATGAATTTGGAATGGGAATTTTTCATTGTACTTATCTGCGATTCTCAACTTGATAAAGCACAGGTTTTGGACTATTGGAGAATATTTGCTTAAGACGTTTTATCTGGGATTATACAATGAAGAACAAAACAAATTTACGAAAAAATAATCTACGAGTTATTGCTTGACTCTAATACAATAACTCGAATAGATAGAACATATTTTATATACAGTTTACGTGAGACTCGCATGACAATGGAAAGCTTCTTCCAAAGGGAGCTTGGATCAACTACTTGTTGAGTGTTGATATACTCTATTTTGATCGATACTACCCGACAACAACTGGGATTTTCTAAAAAATATTATATATACAGAAAGTAACAGATAATGAATTTAGTAGCTAATTTTTAAATGCCGTTATTAAAACTACTTTTATATCCTATGCACCAACGTGATAATAATCTATAGAGCGGCATTATAATAATATAGAATCAGAATGCTAATCTGACGAAGCAAAGTAAGGAAAAGATGAGAGGCAAAGAAGGAGGAAGAGAGAGAGGGTGAGGTATAAGGTCGGACTAATAAGTGCACGAAGCCGACACCGTCGCTGCCATTGATGAGATATAGGTAAAAGCAAAGAAGAGGAAAGAGAGAATATGGGGGATCCGAGCGATGAATGAGCGAAGGAGAGAAGGGGAAGTGGAACCAGTTCTCTCTCCTTTCTGTCTTTGAACGTCGGCCGGCCGATGTAAACGAGGGAAGATCTTCGATGACGTACGGGCGTCGGGTCATACCGGGTGGTCCTCGCGAAAGAGCAAAGCCACTATCCGGGCTTCTCTCTTTCCTCCTCCCCCCAAGCAAATTTCTTTTCCTTTTCTCCCCGCCTCGGATAACTTAATTCACGCTTCGATGTAATGTCGCTTACGTGGCGGTGGACACCTTTATTTCTTGGATAATAGATTTATCATTTGTTGGTGCTGGCTGAGTGCTGTAACGGAGGTGACGCGCGGTGTCACATCGTTGCATATACTGTATACTTATTGCGGGTGAGCGTAAAAAGATAAATTCTGAAAAAGAATTAGCTGCAGTACTAACTTCCGTAAAGAAAAAATTTTTTTTTATAAAATTGTGTAGGTAAATATTATTAACAGAAATAGCGCGATTGAAATGTCTGTGCGTATATTTTTCATAGATTAGCAGAGTTTAATTTAGAGCAATAAAGTACAGAATGTTACGAGTTTAAAGAGCTCCCAAAATTTTCATAAAGCTAGTTGACGATCGTGCTTAATCGAAAATGAATGTACAGCCGCAACACCTGCCAAGTGAATGCGAACAAATGCGCTTTCAAAATTGATGAGAGGAAAAAAGGGGACTGGAAAATCAAACGGTAATTTAGCAGAGTGAAAAAAGGTCGATTTACAACGCGATATCGGTTCCGGGTGATTAAGGAAAATATATAACTCGCTATAATTTACTTAAATTTTAAAATCATTTATTAAAGCGTGATAGTATTTTAATCAGGAGGCAGTATTTACGAGCCGCCGGCGCAAAAGCCGCAGACGCGCTTCGAGTGTTATTCTGTAACTACATGCACAAGCATAATTAAAATGGAATTTCGCAACGCTCAACCTGCAAACTGAAATAAATGCAAGTGCGACGCTTGGAATTGATCAATATTCCGATCCAATATTTTTTGTAAAAACGTTCAGAATCGCATTTAGAATTGCATGAAATCATGGAAAACATATAACCATTTCTATAATTTAATCATATAATTGCAATTGTTTTATTTAATATTCCGAATAGTTTACTTTTGTAAATTTAAGTTTATCGTAGAAATCTAAATGAGTACGTAATCGAGAATTCGAACCAAACAATGCAAATATGGGGATTAGCTCGACATCTAAGCATAGTCAAAAATGCTTCGGAATCTTCAAGGAAGGCTATGTATCAGCATCTCAAAAAGCCAATAGACACGCAGTAATCATAATCGGGGTGTGTATCACTCAATCATCTCAGTATCTCGGTGCTCTCTCATATCTTCGGAGCAGCCGAGCTACCGAGGATTTTCCTGGGCTCGAAATATATGCAGAGCGACGGCGGCGGCGGTGGCGGCGGATGCGCGCTGCCCTCGGGAGGATAGCAAAGAAAATCACGGCAAAATCCTCGTTGTAACGGCAGCGGCGGTGCAGGAGGATGGCTACGCCAGCAGCAGCGGCAGGCGCGCGTGGATATTAATGGAAATTTCAGCCATTAAGGAGTTTTTGTTTACAGGCCCGTAATTGCGCGCGCCCGCATTTTCCAAGTGGCGCCTCGATGCCTCCGCCTATATACTTCACTCCCTCTCTCTCTCTCTCCCTTCGGGGCAAAACTGAGATGTATGCGTGTGTAT
The DNA here is from genome assembly GCA_900490025.1 of Megastigmus dorsalis. Lineage (NCBI taxonomy): Eukaryota > Metazoa > Arthropoda > Insecta > Hymenoptera > Megastigmidae > Megastigmus > Megastigmus dorsalis. The sequence goes on along the minus strand of UELU01143182.1, from coordinate 13,765 downwards.
ATAGGTATATATAGAGAGAGAGGAGGCAGCTGAGAGGAGCATTGCAGAGTCAGCGAAGCGCGTATCTCTCTCTCTCTCTCTCTCTCTCTCTCTGTTTGTCTCTCTCTCTCGCTGACTCGTCGTCGCCGCGCGCGCGCAAATATCGACACAGGAGTGAAGCCGAGAGCGGCTGCGTGTGCCTTGTATGTAACAACGAGGCTCTGGGCCTAGTTGATGAGCGAGAGAGAGAGAGAGAGAGAGATGTGGAAAAGGGAAGAAATGGTAATGAGCGCGGACTACGGGTAACAAATGCCTCACTTCTCTCTATCTCTTTCTGTCTCTTTGTTTCAGACTCTTGATTACATCGTGCTTATTTAGGATCCGTGATCACACTAGACTCGCGACATTTTTCACGTAGCATTTTAATTGCTTTCGTTTTGACCGCTCAAGCAGTACTTGATCATACCCATAAATAAAGTTGTGAACGATTTATTTATTATTGGGAGCAATGAATATCGTTTACATTTCAGCTTTCCGTTGCATTGATATTTATTTATAATACCCTAGTAATTTATTTAACATACAAATTATATAAAAATTTTATTCATTAAAGCAGAGTTTATTGAATGGAAATTAAAATCCAATTCTATGATTTCAAATCTAATATAACTTCAAGTTATTATAATCAGTATATTGTTTATGACCATCGTTACATTTTTGACAAAGGTACATTCAAAATGGTATATAATTTAACCATAAAAATCAGGGCTTTGATGGTGTGAAATTTTTTAGAAGAAGTCGACAACATTATGGTTGAAAAAAATTGAAAAAGAGAGAACCGAAGTGCCAAAATAGACGACAAGATAATAAGAAAGAGGACAATGAAATTCGTTGTTCTGAAGAGCGTAGAGAAAAGCTCCGAACCGTTTGGTCGCTGAGGGAAAATCATCGCACCGGTAATGGTCGCCATTGTCTGCCGTCTCTATCGCCCCCATCGTCAACGTCGCCAGTTCATGTGCTAAAATGAGAGAGAGGGAAAGAGAAAGAGAACGAGAAAGAGAGAGAGACGTGGATATATAGAGCAAGTTAAAGAGCGAGGAGAAAGAAATGTGGATAGAAACGGGGGGGAAATAGATGCGGGAAAAATATTTTATTTAAACTGACAATTTTATCCTGGATTCGGAGAAGAAAAATGTTAGCTGCATCGTCGACTTTCCGTATTATTCCAGAAATCTTTAGTTTTCTGCATTCAATGCGGGCGATGTGCAGAGTTATACATCGATTGCACTTACTTAAATTATTTAAATAAAGTACTGGGTGGAGTTTGTTCAAGTTGAATTCAATTTTGAAATAAAACAGCGCTAAAATTATTCCTGGTCAGCTAAATATCAAAATTATACCAGGAGTCCGAGAATTTAATCGAACAATGTTTGCATGCTCTTCTCAACTACATTCGCTCTGGAAATTACTGAAAATAGAACAGTTACTTCAACTAATGCATGCGCATTCTTGTGTGCCGAAGTAATCAATGTGTGCTTAATCAATACTGATGAGAATTATTAAATAAAACAATCAACGTATCTTGCAAGTTGAGCTTTCGGTAAATTATATTTAAATTGTAGCGTAAGATATATAAAAATAAATTTCATGCTTGAGTTTCAATATCGACTTGTCTTTACTAAATATTCTAATTGAAACAATGCATTATTCTTTTACTGATAAATAATGCTTGTTAGTAACTAAATTCTTTTATTTTTCCTCTTTTGCGTTCGCATAAAACTAACTTATTGGAGTTGGACTATAATGTATTAACATATCTCACAATAGAAAGATTATCAACATCCAATTGAAAACGAAACATCATTCGAACTTTACAATTTAATCTAACGAATACTTTACATTCATTTTAGTTCAAGCGTCTGTAATGACTTTATTTAGCAAAAGCTTGAAAATAACCCATTATACCAGTGCCAAAAGGCAAGTTAAGAAGAGGGACACAACCGTTCAAACGCAATCTCCTCAATATAAACTTCGCATCTCATAATCAGCCGCATCAAGAGGCGAGAGAGCGCAAGTGCATTTGACTCCAGTAGCTCTCCTCCCGCGAGCTAAGAGGAGCCGAGAAAGAACAAAAAAGGCGCCAGAGAAATATACGGGAGATGGAGTTGGTCGCGTATAACGTGTTTTTCGAGGTGTGATTTAAAAGAGAGTCGGCTCGCTATCATCGCTGCAGCAGCAGCGATGCGCGAACGAACAACTCTCGACTAACTCCGCAGCTTCTCCCCTTCTCTTGCTCTCTCTCTCTCTCTCTCTCTCTCTCTCTCTCTTTCTCTCTCTCCTACTCTCTGGCATCCGCGTTCACGAATTGTTAGGAAGGCAGAGATAAAGGGAAAAAGGGGAACAGAAAACGAGATGAAGAGAGAGAGAGAGAGACGGCACAGAGAGTCGGATTATGCAGAACGATCCGGGTGGTTGTAGAGAACGAGATCTGCCGAGTCCTTTTGGCTTTCTCTCTCTCTCTCTCTCTCTCTCTATATATATATATATATATGTGTGTGTGTGTATGTGTGTACATGTACGCGCGTGTGTGTATGTGTGGACGGTGGCGGTGAGAGTTCTGCAGCCAGCGACGCGGTTACCGGACAATTTATATGCTAATTTATATGCGCTTAATAACGATGTCCGACGGTGCTTACCGACACGCCTTTCGGCTGCTGCTGCTACCGCTGCCGCTGCCGCCGCCGCCACGCCGTTGCTACTGGTGTTGGCGCTGGCTTTAAATCGATGCGGCCAAAACCGAGATGGATAGATAATATATATATATATATGTATATATGGGGAGGAAAGGAACGAGATGGGGGATTTAGGGTTTTGCGAATCTACTATGAGAGAACAGGCGAGTCCTGAAATTGTTGGCGTTGGGATCGCGCACGCGCCCCAAGTCCTTCAAAGTCTATTAATATCGAGCAAATTAATTTGACGAGCGGATTCGCGTGGTGCCCGCGTATTAATGGGATACTCGCGTCTTATCTGGGTTAACTGGCTAAAGCTTCTTACTTGTACCAGCGCTAAAAGTAGTTGTTATTCTTGGGTCTTTATCCGCTATCGTTTACGAGAGGATCTCCTAATTCAATTTGGCTGTTAGGCAACGAGCGAAGTTGGCGACTGTGTGCGTGATGCTGCTACCGCTGCTATATAAGCAAGTAAAAAGTAACTGCCGCAGTGTGCGATGTTCTTGGGAATTAATTGTACATGTCGCGGAATGAAATAAGCTGGACTGTATGCAGATATTCAAATTCGCTATAAATTAATCGGTAAATTTTATATTTCCTTTCGATTCCCAATACAATTATCGACGCCACGCCAAGGCATATTCTCTGCATATCCATTCACTAAAACAGTCGGTGCATCGCACTCCACTAACATACGTCCAGCCCTACTACAACCGAGCGAAATTTTACGAGCTCGAAAAAACTTGGCGTAATGGCTTATTTTTCCAGCGCTTTCGCGGTATTAGCCGTCACTTAACCAAAACTGTAAGAGAGAAAGGGTGATAGAGAGAAAGATAGGGACAGACAGAGCAAGAGCGAAGGCGAGAGAGAGAGAGAGAGAGAGAGAGAGAGAGAGTAAAGAGGGCAGAGAAGGCCGAAGGGGATATTGCTCTCGCGATCGGCAAACTCCAAGTAGGTACTTGAAAAGTCGCAAACTCTCGTGGCGCATTGATGCGCTCACATACACAGACACACACACACGGTTGAGATGCTGCTGCTACTGCTGCTGCAAACGTCAGCATACATGGGCTAGAGAGAGAGAGAGAGAGAGAGAAATTTCTACAACGACGCGCAGACGCTCAGTCGTCGAGGCGTGCAAACTCTGGGCCGAAACTTCGACGGACGGCTCCTACGGCTCCGCGTCTCTCAGCCGAACCTACCGAGTGTGCGAGACTGTATCTCCCTCTCTCTGTCGGTGTGTGCCCATCTTTTAAGGGCGTCGAAAGAGCGAACTTGCAGCCTCTGCTTCTTGCTGAATTTTGGATTTTCGCAGCGGCGACGCGACGTTAAGAGAGATTAAGGATGGGATGCAGCCGATGGGTTACGTCTCGTGATCCTTAGCTGCAGAGGCCGAAAAGGGTGGGAGAGTCTTTTGAACTATTTTAAATGAGGACCGACCGAGAAGTAACTTCCAAGTGAGCTTCCGCGAAGTAAATTGCACGGCGATATACTTGTGCATATAGTCCGTATTAAAATGGTACGTACAGTTGTTGATGGTCGTGTGTATGGTTGAGATATCGGAAATTGATTTGTTTGAAATCGTTAAAATGATATATGATGAAACGTGTTATCGAATTAAGCTTCGGGAAATTTTGATAGGGTGAAATTTATATGTCTTTATGTAGTTCGTAAATTGCGGTGATCAATTTTCATTCACTTTAATAGCTAAGAAATTAAAGTTTGCATGAAACTTAATAATCGAACTTACGGTAAAGTTATTAATTTACTTTCTCTAATAAAGAATTTCGTCTGACCAGTGCACTTTACACTTAATTTATAGGTAATAGTTTTATTTAGAAACAATTATTGATCACTTCAAGTACTATAAATGATAAGAGAAATATCGGATATTTAGCTTGTAATTTTTTTCGTTCCAATATTCTTGTAAAATATTTCACAATATCTAACAAATCTGTCTACCAAAAATCATGACTTTTGAAGTTCATATTTCATGTGTCATAGAGAACAAATATTCATCAAAATTACACACGACTTTCAGAATTAATGTTTTCAGGAGAGACTGTCGAACAAATGAAGAAAAATAGTAATCGTAAAAGTAACAGATCCACTATTCGTTGTATTCGTCAACCTATATAACTTTTTGAACAAATACATATTTTATTTTTCAATTATTTACAAATGAAACATTAAATTTTTTAATAATGTAGCATGTTAATATAATATATAATTAAGATAAAGTTTTTGCGTCATTTTTAATTTCAACCCACAATAAAAAGTAATGTACATATAAAAGTGTAAATGGCCGATAAAATATGCAAATTCCTTGTTTTAATAAACGATTAAAATATTTAAGCTACAGAAATAATGCAAAGCCGAGCATGTAAATAGAGTTGAGCAAACACAAACGACTTGAAATAATAAGAGGAAAATCAAGGCTAGAAACTCGACGTCGAGTAGACAAATAAAAAGAAAATAAGACTCCTGCACATAGGATGGAAGCATGGGATGCAAGCAAAGGTAAACCAGACGCGAAAGGAAGAGGAGAAGTGAATAGATAAGAAATTAGGATGGTAAACTCAACGGCGGGTTATGAGAGTGGAGTAAAGCACAATTTAAAAGTTAGTTAAAGCGAAGAAGTGAGAGAGAGAGAGAGAGAGAGAGGGAGGGAGGAGTGAGAGGGAAACCGGTCGGTCGTATCTCGGCTGCTGCGGAGGCGCACGCGCGCGGCGCAAGAGCCCAGCGATGAGTTGGCGGATAATTATTTATCGCCTTATCAAACTTTTATAATTCCGATTCAACGTTGCCGCGCCGCGCCGACGGGACACCACTGTCTAAGACTGCCTATATACAGGGCTTCCTCTCGCTCGCTTGCTTCAAGTTTTTAACGAGTTTCTAAATGTCATAAATGATCTTGGCGCGCGAGCTCGTACGATTCCGGATTATGCGAAGACGAAGAAGAAGAAGTGGCAGAGAGGGAGATAGAGGGGGGGGGGGGGGAGGCGGTGCCGCTGAATCTTTATCAGGCTGCTGCAGCAAGGACCAAGTGGAGCTGCGATTTTCAATATAATTATCGCACCTTTATTTTTATGGAGTTGATGAGTGGAGATTAGCATTTTATGCCCGATCGTGAAAGATAATTGGGTGGGGCCTCCAGCTGAGCCTGATTATAAAAAGCTCGATCTAAGTATCCACGATGCGGAGGGAATTGATATTAAAGCTTTTGTATTGAGACATTACTCGCGCGTTTATAAGTCAATTGTGAATTGCAATGACACTTTTTGTGAGCATGAGAACCTGCAAAATATATTTAACCAGGGGTTGCAAAATAATAATCTTTTATATATATTTGAATGTACAAAATATCATTGCGTTACTATAAATTCCAAAAGTAAAATCACTGAATTAAAATAATTTAATTTTGAAGTAGATAGCGTTCTACTTCCATACGACCACAAATTCAGATTATGTCATTTTAACTACTCGTTCGCAATAAAAAATATATATAGAATTCTGAATTATAAATATATGAAAGTTGTTTAACGATCTACATAATCATAACGAAATTTCTAGTATTATTTTTAATATTATAATTCAATAAATAATATATTGATAATTAATCAGATCACCATTTAAAGAAAATATTTTTAAGTTTTAAATAAAAACTTGAATTTAAAGGAATGTCATAAATATTACACGATAAAAAATTATAAATAAGTGAAATGAATACAATTGGGTATTAAAAAAATTGTTTAAAAAATTCTATAAATAGGTAGGAATACCTATAAAATAGACTTTTAAAATAAACTTTTTAAACTGAATTTACTTTTTAATCTCGAAAAAAATAAAGTATCGATTGGAATGTTTTTCCTGAGTTTAAAAGAACGTAAAGTAAATTTAGCTTCGTGTTGATGACAATTTATAAATATGAAAAACTTTGTGCATTAAACTTTGCGGGTCTATAATTAGTTCCTACCTCTAACTTCTACAAGATACGTAAAGTTACTATTTGAATATACTAGATTTATAAATTCTGTAAATATTGACGTGTATAGCTATAATTAAGTAGTTAAGTTTGAAAATTGGATGGTCATAATAAATATTTCACTGTGTATATAAAAAGCAAAAAATCGTAATTAATTATTGTATAAAATGGTATACTTATCATTCTTAAGAAGTTATACTTTTGTAATTTTCTTTTTCTTATTCAGCTAATTACAAAAAATTTTTGTGGTACGCACTTCCAAAACGAATATGATTATAAGCAACAGCTCCAGTCCATTTCTCGAAACTCCCGGGGTTTTAATTTAGCAAACAAGATAAAATATATAATTCAGATATTAAAAGTATAATTATGAAGAAGAAAAAAACATTTCTAAAGGAACAGATCAATTTAAGCTTTTTATTATTAAATTAATGATCAAACTCGGTGGAATAATTCGAAATAAGCTCTTGCAGTCAAGTACTGGAACACCAGCACAATGGCCAAGAATATATATTTCAGCCTCTTCCCCACTAACGATTCCACTAATATTCTCATTGAAACGTTAAATTTATTGACAGCTAAATAAACCTGCGTAGTTTTCTACAGCTCTATATATTCATAAGTTAATGACACTCGCAGCGGCTCGCGCGCATTCACCCGTCAAAATAAATCGAATAGCAATAGAACACATAGCAATCCATAGTCGGACTCGCACGAGAAGAGAACAACTTTTTCGAATAAAAAGCAAATGCGAAAGGAGGATGAGCGAAGAAGGAAAAAAGGGTTTTTAGCGTCGCGTATACGCGGGGCCCGGCAGCCGCTTAAAAATTAAAAAGCCGCCGCGCTGCAGAACTCGTCTCTCTCTCTCTCTCTCTCTCTCTCTCTCTCACTCGGTCCGCGCGCAATAACTCAAACGTCTCCGTTCCTCATATTATACGAGCGATAAAAAAGCTCTCTCGCCTCGCGGCTACCGTAAGGAACGAAAACCTCCGGGGCGTTTGCTGCTGCTGCTGCTGCCGCCGCGCCACTGCAACGGCTCGTACACCGTTAAAAAATATAAGAAAAAGAAGAAAGTCAACTAGAAGCCCCGGTGCAGCTCTTGCGCGCGCGCGCGGCCACCTATACGACGTATATGTATATATACACGCTGCATTGCACCGTCGCGTCGTTCCCTGTACGCCTCTACGCTCTATATGTACAGCACACTTTGAAATGCAAAGTGAGGAAGAAGCGAACGCGGTTGCGCGCATCTCCGCAGCGCGCGCCGTGTGTGCCCGTATGTCTATATATATATACACATGCACACCTCGTCTAAATCACGTTCGCCATGGCAGCGGCGCAAGGGAGCCCGTAAAAGTTCGAAGCGGCCGCGATTTCGCGCGACGGCCTATTTATTCGCGTTTATTCCCCCCGTCGCAGCTCATCTCTTCCCTTGCTCCAATCTTTGTTTTTTTTTCCTTCGCATCTTTTTCTTCGCGGGCCGAGCAGCAGAGCCTTCACGGCTCGGGATAAAATGACTCGCAATTAGCGCGAGGCGAGCGCTTGTATAAGCTGGCCAAGAGAGAAAGAGAGAGAGACTTTATCACGATATATTCGCAAGCGCGCGATATAAACGTCGCTGAAAACGGACGCGGCGACGTTTAAGGCCTCGGTGCAAGACCGCGGAGCTACTTTACGCCCTCTCTCCTCTCTTTTCCTCGCTTTTTCGCACCGCGAGATGGATACGTATACGCGTGAGTCATGTTTTATGAAATGCACGCCGAGATGAGAGGGATAGAGATTGATTTGATGCCGGCGTCTGTGCGTGCAGCGGCTATGAGATTGACACTGCGATGCGGCTGGTGATTCGAACGAATGACGAAAGAGATAAGGAAGGATGGATCATTCTGTTAGAGCATGTGTATTATGGGATAGTTGTTACGCGCCTGATAGATGGTAATGAGCGAGTGTTATTTCGACGCAAGCGTGCACAAGTTCGCACTTTAGCAATACATTAAGGTTTTAAGGGAAGCATCAAAGGAGAGGCCGACAACAGGTACAGCCTTGCGTTGCCAGTTTCGCTCGCCTCTCGTTCGTATACAACACCACTCCTTTCGAGCATATAATAATGCCGAGGGTTTCTGCGTTTATACATCGAGGCGCAGAGGCAGTAAACTCGACTATTTCAATATTCCGCTCAACTCCCGTAACGATCGTCAAATTTTCAATATTAATCTCGCAAGGTTTTAAGGAAAACAAATTACGTCATCTCGACCTATATATAGTATATCTGCAGTAGCGCGATTCGACAGAAAATGTGATGCGAAAAATCGAATATCGCGCGAAATATTTCATTGGTGCGCGAGTAGGTGCCGTATGACGCTTGACATCGGGGAGAGGTATAAGTAGTCGCAGCCGGTGCGCGAAAAATACAGTTTGTTCGGTCCGTCCGTACGCCGCTAACGGATGAGCGATGAAAGCCCCGAGACTTGACCCTGCAGAAGGAGCGGAGAGAAAAAAAGCAAGCTATAGAGAAAGGATAAAAAGTAAAGGAGAGAGAGAGAGAGAGAAATCCTTTCTCTAGGTATATAGAAAACGTCGAAGTTGCGGCGCAGTCGGGCAGCAGCACTTGCGCGTTCGCTGCGCCGCGGTAATAATTAACGCGTTTGCGAGAAAGCCGCCCGAGCGTTTATGACCGGAGAGCTTTTGTATTCTGCAGAAGGCGCATAATTAAATTTAAACCCTCCGCGAGACCGAGGGAGAGAGAGAAAGAGAGAGAGAGAGAGAGAGAGAGTAGAGTATAGAGTGAGAGGATACAAGTCCGTCACGCGGCGCGCGCCGTTTATAATTTTCTACGTCAATGTGCTTTGGCGTTTATGCTTATAAAACGCGTCCCTTTAGACCTTCAAACGGGATATATGTCTTTAATCTTTGACGCCGTCGAGGTACGAGCTTTGTTGCTTTGTTTGTAAAGGAACTTTATTAAACGTCGCACGAGGTTATACGTTGAATTTTAACTACTTGGAAAATGGATTTGATTGAAATTAGGAACAGAAAGAATCTTTATTTGGCAATTATTAAGGAATGAAGTAAACTGAAATGTAAAATCTGGGACTACCTGATAGGAAAAACTATTCTCTGCTTGAAACCTTTCAATATAATATATAAATGAATTTGTATGCGTCCAGTTAGTGCTAATACGTATTAATATCTCGTTACGAATTTGGAATTTTCGATTACAATTATTCTAATTATTGCCTCATATTAATAGACAAAAATATTAATTATTTTGTAATTCTGTTTATTTCTTCCACGGTTTTTGAAGATTTTATTGAATCGACCCTATAGAGTATAAAATTTCTAAAATTTAATGTCAGTAATAGCAAGAAATTGTACACAATGTACAATGCGCAGATGCTTTTTGAACCACGCTCCAAAAAAAGGTACTTCCAGAAACTTGGTAACCTCGTAAAAAGATAAGAAATACAACAAAGAAAAGTTCAGCAAGCTCAAAAACCTACCATTTGAGAATAAGCCAAGGCCGAAAGTGGATGCCTTTGTACAATTTGTTGCTATGTCTTCATTTAATCCTTCACATCAGCAAAATTACAAGGTCTTTATAAGAAAAATAACGCGAGAACGATGAAGAAATAAGACCAGCATATTATAGTAAATCAGAATTTTCACTATTATTCCGTTCAACTCTGATAACTTTCGTAAAACACACACTCGCTGCAAGGAACTTTCGCGTCCAAAAGAATTCCATTAGAAACTCTCGTTTGCGCAAGAAAAATAATTTCACTTGAAAACTAAGTTTCTATTCTGCAAATACTGCACTTCCCCTCGATTCTTTTATAAACAAAGCATTCGTACCCCGTCGTATTATACCATCCCCACAGCAAAATCATTTCTCAGCTCTCGCAGAATTTACTACACATAAAAAGCAAAACCCAATCTCGCTCGACTCCTCGCTCGGCTCCCGAGGTTCAACGCACTGTACCTCGTCCATCTCCATGTACATCCCAGCAAAAGTATATACAGTTTACTGAGCTCGACGGTTATGCGTCGCGCGCATTATATGGTCTTTGATCGACGGGACACTATCTTGGTAGGAAATGGCGTGTGCGTCGCCCGCCGCAGCAACAGCAGCAGCAACAGCAGCAATAGCAGCGTTGGGTAACGAGGCAATTATCTCGCTGATTAGTAGATCGAGGACGCCCGCCGCGGGGCGTCGCGTCAGTAGCAGGGAAGAGACCGAGCCGGGCGCGCCCCTGCAGCTCTATACCTAGCTATATGTACACAGGCCGAGAGAGAGAGAGAGAGAGAGAGAGCGAGTGGTCCGGGCGCCACCGCCGCGGCTTCATCTTGCGCATCGACTCTCTCCCTCCCTCTCTCTCTCTCTGTTGTGTGGGTCGTGCTCTCTCTCTCTCTCTCTGGCTTACGCGCCATGTGTGTATACGTCTCCATGGATATCCGGCGGTCGTCTTCCGCTTTGACGACGGAGGAGCCCCGAGCTCGAGCTTTCGTGGGCTCTCTCTCTGACTTTTATTCTGACTTTATTGCAGGGATTTCACTCGGATATATAGCTTGAATTATGCTGGTTAAACTGCTCGGAATGCCGCGTGCTTCACCAATAAACCGCGCAAAGTGGACCTTCTGGCCCGAGGACCGAATTACATTGTGCACGCGATCGGCTTTCGCTCTGATTTGAGGAAAAAAATGCTCGCGATTCTTGACTCCGATCTTGAAGACTTTAATATTTCAAAAGTCGATCTTCTTCATTCTCTTAGACATTCAAACAGGCAGTGATTTTTCAAAAAATGTTTGTACACCGACGATTTGCAACTTATATATATTAGAAACCAGCCTCTCCCTCGGTGTATACACTCATTTTCTTTTATTTCGCAACAGCGAATAACAGCTACGACTCGCGTAAGCCGCGCCACAGAAAGTCGAGAAACGAACGCAAAAACAAAATATCGCCGCTCGAGTAACGTACAGAGTGTGCAACTCTCGGACTACGACCAATCCTCATTCTCTTTCGCAATAAAATATCATTCAGTATTATTCATGCGTGAATATAGGTCGCGTGCTTGCTCTATCCTATATTTCCCTCACACTGCACTTGAGCACTAGAGAAAAAGAGCATCATCCTTTTGAAAAATTACGCAAAAAGCAAGCCCACATAGACCTGCTGTATATATATATACGCCGAGTCTAGAACACGGAACGTAAAACACTGCTGTTACTACTGCAACGAGACCCGTTACTCACTAGAGAGAGAGAGGGAGGGCGAGGGAGAGAGAGAGAGAGAGAGAGAGAGGCAGACCAATGTTTACAGACCAGGCCAAGATTGCGCTGCTCCAGTATATACAACAGCAGCAGCAGCAGCAGCGGCGGCGACGGCAGCGACAGTGTGTGTTTGTTTGCGTACGCATGAGAGAGAGACTGAGCATATACGCGCTTCTCCATGCAGCCACGCGCATTTTCATTGTTACAGTCGTGCGCGTTGCGTAATGGAGAGACACCGAGAGCTTCCTCCTCCCTGTCTCTCTCTTTCTCTCTCTCTCTCTCTCTCTCTCTCTCTCTCCACGCATTGGCAATAAAGTCGTGCAGATGACTGCCACGGCAAGCACAGAGTCAGTGAGAGACAGAGAGAGAGAGAGGCTGTACACACAGCTTGACTGAGAGATATTGCATTTCCATAGATAAGAGAAACACCGGCACGCGCAGATAAGAGAACGAGCGGCTGATGGAGCAGAGGAAGGAGGTAAAAAGAAGAAGAGGAAGAAGAAGAAGAGCGACGACAACTGCGGGACTACACTTCCTATAGCCGTAGATTTCGCAGACGAGAGCGTGTTTATCGCGAGGGCTTATGTAAGCGCGTAAAATCTCTCTCTCTCTCTCTCTCTCTCTCTCGCAGCGCGCAATAGCTACCGCGTCCTTACTCGTGTATTTTATGAGTACCGCGAGGGCAGCAACGTGTGTGCGAGCTACTGACGCGACACTGAGGGAAGAGCGCGACAGCTTTGTTAAGGAAACGTGTATAGTCTCTCTCGATCGCTTCCACATTCGTACGTAATCTTTTATTTCCTGTGAAAACAGGCCCATTGTGCGCGCTCCTGTATACTGCCGAGGAGATTCAATTTGGCTGTTTATCGCTTGCTGAATAAGCTATAACCTCGCGAGCGCATTGTAGAGTCGAATATCAGTTAATTCGATCAGTAAAAAAAAAGGAAAACGCATGTTTCTTTATTTCATACGATAATCGAGATAAATATTTATCAACAATGTCACGATAGGTAAAGTCTGAAATTGCGACCAAATGTGTGTGTATATAAAAAAATTTTATTCCATTATGCGCACGCACTCATAAAAATTATGTATATATATATATATATATATTCCGAATATATGACCATGCTATAAAAGGTGTTGCCGCGTGCACAAGTCGAGAAATATAAAAATGCCTCTTATGATAATGAGAAAGTGCATTAAAGTTGCGAGAGCCGCCGCTGTGCGAGCACACCATAATGCCGCCAATTTAACAACGCTTTGGCGACCAAATGAGAATAATAACCCACCGGTAAAATACAGTCGCAGCGAAGAATGTCCTTTTAAATGCGGACGATGCGCGCGCTTACATCGTGCATAGCTTCTTCCCAAGACTGCAGGGACGCAAAATCATCAGCGGCAAAAAAGTCGCCGCCGCCGCTTTTCCCTTCAATTTTCATAACGCACTTAACATTCTAACGCTCTCCGGGCTTCCAGACTTATCTCTCGCTCTCACTCTCGCGGGCGTGTACGGGATTAAATAAAATTACCGCTCCTCGCGACTCTATACATACATTTAGAGCGAGTCCTCCATCGATATAATAAGTACATTAAAATCCAAGCTCGCCCGTTTAAAAGACGATAATTGAGGGTAAAAGCGCACCCGACTTTCTCTCTCTCTCTCTCTCTCTCTCTCTCTCTCTCTCTCTCTCTCTCTCGTGCGTGAGCGAAAAACTTGGCTCGATAAAAACGGCTCTTTTGCCTTACGCGCCCGTAAAGCCCGCGAAAGTGCATGGGGAGGGAGGGGCGTGTGTGGGGG
>UELU01143181.1:0-119055 GCA_900490025.1 Megastigmus dorsalis | reverse complement strand
ACACACACACACACACATACACACATGTATACTTTAATTCTCTCTCTCTCTCTCTTTCTCTCTACGATGGACCCTCTTCTCGTTAAGTGAATTGAACGTGTTTGCATTGTTGCTAAAAGTTCGAAAAAACATGTATGAAATAATGAAGAAATTCGGACGTTTATTTTAATGAAAAAAGAGACAGGAAAGAATATGGAAACTAAAAGTTCAAAGTTATTTTAATCTTAGTACTTTTATTATAATATAACGAATTCGACGTAATGAATTTCATATCGAAATATCACGAAATGATAAAATTCGGTAAGAAAAAATTAAAATAAATATTTAATTTATGTATTATTTAACATTACACATATTCACAGCGTTTTATCGTTTTACGCAAAAATTTAATCTGAAATTCATGCGTGTAAACACATAAATTAGTGTCACAGTTTTATTAATATTATTTTTTATTTATTTTAAATTATAATAATGTATCTTTTCATTAAAAATAATAATATTTATTGTATTAAATTCGAAGGCGTGTACGACTCACTATTTAAGAATAAGATTGCAGACACAGATAACTTTCGAGATGATTACCTCAAATGATAATATCCTTATAAGCGACTTCAGCACATTTTAAAACTGTTATTATTATTTAACTGGATCGTCCTTAACGCTTTTTACGGTACACATAAAAACTACCCATACGTCTAAAAATATCCGTATATGTAACTTTTTCCCCCGAAGCCGCAAATTTATAAATCCGAAACTTTACTACTTCTGAAAGGCAGAAATTTTACTCGTACACTTGATCCACTAAATCTCCCATATGAGACTATAAGAAGACTATAAGAAACAATTGATTCGGATAATTCGAGGAGGTCGTAAACCTTGCCAACAGTCGCGGAATGTACTTGATTCCCGGTCATGCGTATAAAAGCATAGAGACAGAAAGAGACGATAGGAGATCGTATACTCGATTTCTATTGCCATTTAAAAAAAACATCGATGATTCATTGCAGAGAATGGGACCAAGCTACAGAAGTGGACCGGCTTTCTGTCCGACGATCAACGCCACCGACTCCAAAGAGATCCTCGTTTCTTCCGGTATTAAAAAGGCCATACGCGTCAAGGTTCACATCATAGGGGTAAGTTGTTCTCTTATTCACTAGTAATAGTACTTGAATTCAGGCGAGGGAGTACTTGATCTTATTTTCTAAAAGTATTTTATTACGGTTATGAAAGATGTTTTACAATTTTACATGCTGTTTCAATGAATTTTGTATTTTCTGTTTATTTTTTTGTTTAATATATTTATTAAGCTTTAGAAATTCAAGTATTTATTGTTCTACGCTTAGTCGTAAAACTTAATTCAATTAAAGGCGTTGTTTCGAATAAAAATTTAACGACCTTTCTTCCTACTTGACTAAAAAAAGTAACAACTTCTCAACGGTAGCACGAGAAAGAAGACCCAAAGAAAGAGGAACGCGTAAGAAGATAAATTCGACAACAGCGGCTGAGAGTCTCATTAAATTTCTTCGTTTTCCAGCAATTCATCATTCAGACCCGCTTCGTCTGTCAGTTCAATATCGAAGGCCGCGTTACTAGCGTGAACGCCCGCCTCCTCGCCGACACAATCTACTGCGACGACACCGAGTTCTCCTACACCTCGCGCGATCCCAACATCACGGTGCCCTTCGCCGTTATCTGGGGCGGCTCGAAGCCCCTCGACAACCCTGACAACATACACGTCATCATCTACAGGTAATCATTCTTTTTCTCTCAGCATCATTCTTTTTCTCTCTAAATTTCATTCGACGACGAATAAAGATCAAAACGTCCTAATAAGTCAAATAAAACTTTAACGAATGATATACGAATGATATAATATATAATAATTATTATTGTACGAAAACTAAAACTAACGAATCTGTTTGCAGATGTCGTGCTATGGCAGACAATTGCGGTATGTGTCTGGCGTTGCCGGAGAAGTACGGCTGCGGCTGGTGCTTGACTTCGGAACGGTGCGAGGTGAAGGATCAGTGCGACAAAGGCAGCGGCACTTGGCTGGATCGTAACGAGACCTGTCCTAATCCTGAGATCCTTAGGTTCGAGCCTACGATGGGCCCATGGGAGGGTCATACCAATATTACCATTACTGGCATCAATCTCGGAAAGACCTTCAAGGATATTTACCAAGGGGTAACCGTCGTTGGTCTTCCTTGCCAACCTTACGAGGAACTCTATGTTCGCACAAAACAGATTGTGTGTCGTGTCGACGGTCCCGGAGACGAAGTGGTAAATATTGATCTTTTCATGTAAAATCTTGAGCGATCCAAAAATAGATCGATAATAAATAAAAGCTTTAATGAATAATCTATTCTAGTCCAAAAATACAATGCCAAGTTTCCCTCAGTTTAAACTCCAAAAATGTTTGTTAATCCAGATTCGCGAGGGCCCAGTAATCGTAAAGATCGAGGACTTCCGCGGCCAGTCCAAGGAAATCTACAAGTTCGTCGATCCTAAAATAACATCCATCTCACCGGAACACGGCCCAATGAGCGGTGGCACACGCTTGCGTATCGCCGGTGCCTACATGAACGCAGGCAGTCGTATCGAGGCCTTCATCGACGACCTGCCCTGCGAGATCAACAACACCGAGCACGACGAGGTCCTCTGCATCACCAGTGCCAGCGATCATCCGCGCAAGGGTTTCCTCAACATGCACTTCGACAAGTCCCTCAGACAGTACAACGGCTTTTTCGAGTACGTCGAGGATCCAAAGATCGAGAGCGTAGAGAGTGGCGTAGCTGGTGGACAGCTCAAAATACCCAAGGGTATACCATCGGGTGGCATCAAGATCAGTATAACGGGAAAAAATCTGGCTTACATCGAGAAGCCCGAGATGTACGTTTATTACGAGGGCAAGCAATACTTCTCGCAAGCTTGCACTATATTGAGCCAGACGAATATGGAGTGCAAGTCGCCCGAGATCGATGTACCACCTGGAATTTTGGACGCTGACAAACCTCTGCAGCTGGAATATGGATTCAGAATGGACAACGTCGCCAGAGTACAAAATCTCACGAAACAGGGATTGCGTCATTTCTACTTGTATCCCGATCCGGTGTATGAAACCTTTGGTGAGGACGTCAAATACTACAAGGTGAGCGATACTTCAATGGTTCTCTAAGCAATTTTACAAACGTCACTGTGCATATACACAGGTATATACTTAATCTTATTTGTTCTTATTTCAGAGCGACTATTTAACAATCAACGGTCAGCATCTGGACAGAGCCTGTCAGGAATCTGATGTGGTTGTGAAAATTGGCGACAGCTTCTGCAACGTTACATCGCTCTCGCGTCAGCAATTGACCTGTCGTCCGCCAAATACCCAACCACCGACTCTCGACTCGTCGGGAAATCCAAAACCTGACTTGCCCGAGGTCGTTGTCACCATTGGTGGCAATCTGAAGTACAAGATCGGCAAGCTGAGTTACGCATTACCTGCAAGCATGGCCAATCCTCTATCGAAACCCGCTTTAGTCGGCGTCATCGCGGCAATCGTCATTCTGGTCATCGTCTTTATCGCCTTCCTGATAGCCTACAGACGCAAGTCGACTGAGAGCAACCGTGTACTGAAGAATATGCAAGAACAAATGGACATACTGGAGCTACGCGTAGCTGCCGAGTGCAAGGAAGCCTTTGCTGAACTACAGACGGAAATGACGGACCTTACGGGTGACCTCACCACCGGTGGAATTCCTTTCTTGGACTACCGAACATACGCGATGAACATTCTATTCCCCTCGGATGATAATCATGTTGTACTGCAGTGGGACAGACCCGAGCTCATGCGTAAAGAAAAAGGTTTGAAGCTGTTTGGTCAATTGATCATGAATAAAACCTTTTTGCTGCTGTTTGTGCGGACCCTTGAGAGCAATCGTTACTTCTCGATGCGCGACAGAGTTAACGTCGCGAGCCTCATCATGGTTACGTTGCAGAGCAAGATGGAGTATTGTACGGATATTCTCAAGACCTTGCTCGCCGACTTAATTGAAAAGTGCATGGAGGGCAAAAGTCATCCAAAGCTACTGTTGCGAAGGTAAATACTTCAAAAATAAATTTCCTATACTAAACTATATTTAATTGAACTTGAAAAGTCGGACCTAGAGTTCATTATAATATTTCTAATAATTTACTTCGATTTTTAGAACCGAGAGCGTGGCTGAGAAAATGCTTACCGCGTGGTTCACCTTCCTGCTGTACAAGTTCATGCGAGAGTGTGCTGGTGAGCCTCTATACTTACTTTTCCGTGCCATGAAGCAACAAGTAGACAAGGGACCAGTCGATGCCATTACTTCGGAGGCTAGATATTCCTTATCGGAGGAGAAACTCATCAGACAGTCAATTGAAGTTAAAGCGATGGTATATTGAAAATTCTTTGAATTTCCATTTCTTCAATTTCTTTGATGGCTACTATAATTGAATTTGAATTTTTAGACGGTCTACGTATCAATTTCGCAACAGACAGTTTTCAATGGAGGCATGGATCCTAATACTGAAAATGTTCCAGTAAAGGTTTTAGACTGTGATACTATTTCTCAAGTCAAAGAAAAAGCACTTGATACCATATACCGATCCACGCCCTACAGCCAGAGACCAAGGAAAGATGATCTTGATCTCGGTAAGCAGTATTCATTTTTCAAACTTACAACGAAAAATTAGCTCTATATCGTTGAAAATAATGTTGTAGGTCATTCGATTTTATACCAACTAATTTTTTGACTAATTTAGAATATTAAATATTTTTATTAGAATGGAGAACAGGAACCTCTGGCAGACTTATCTTGTATGACGAAGACTCGACAACAAAGACAGAAGCTGACTGGAAGAAGCGCAACACACTGAATCACTACCGTGTTCCTGACAGCGCCTCACTTAACTTAGTATCCAAGCAATCATCCATCTACAACCTTTCGATCCTTTCGGAGAAGACTGATAAATCTCACAAGTACGAAACCTTAAATCTCAGCAAATTCAGCTCGGCAAGTCCGCCACTGTCTCGTGCCACCTCACCCTTGAATCACGATCACGACGGTGGACTCAAAGTCTGGCATCTCGTTAAACATCACGACTCAGACGCGCAGAAGGAAGGCGAACGCGGCAATAAAATGGTCTCTGAGATCTACCTTACGCGGCTGTTAGCAACTAAGGGTACACTACAGAAATTCGTTGACGATCTATTTGAAACGATATTCAGTACGGCGCATCGTGGATCTGCCCTTCCATTGGCCATTAAATACATGTTTGATTTCCTGGACGATCAGGCACTGCATCACCAAATCACTGACCCTGAAGTTGTGCACACGTGGAAGAGTAACTTGTTGCCATTGAGGTTCTGGGTTAACCTGATTAAGAATCCAAATTTCATATTTGACATTCACAAGTCGAACATCGTCGACGCCTGCTTCTCCGTCGTTGCACAAACCTTCATGGACAGTTGCTCTACGTCGGATCATAGATTAGGTAAGAAGCGAATGATGATATTTGGTTTAAAAATTATTTAAATTTAAAAAACATCTTCAATCAGCTATCTTTTATCTGTGCAAATTGGCGTTTCAGCCCTTGATTTGTCTATTTAGATTTGACATTTGAAAAATAATTTTGATTAATAACTTTTTTTATTTCTACTTTTTAGGCAAGGACTCGCCAAGTTCAAAACTACTCTATGCCAAGGACATTCCAGTGTACAAAGAGTGGGTAGAGCGCTACTACTCTGACATCAAACAAATGCAAG
Organism: Megastigmus dorsalis; assembly: GCA_900490025.1. Taxonomy (NCBI): domain Eukaryota; kingdom Metazoa; phylum Arthropoda; class Insecta; order Hymenoptera; family Megastigmidae; genus Megastigmus; species Megastigmus dorsalis. Next base: position 113,267 of record UELU01143181.1, on the reverse strand, counting down.
CTATATCTGATCAAGACATGAATGCCATGCTTGCAGAAGAATCTAGAGTGAGTATATTTGTACTAGTTTTCACAAAGGCTTAAAGAATACAAGGGTATGAGTATTAATTATTCCTCTAAACGATTGTAACAATCTTTTAATTTTCTATAACTTGTAAGCCTATCAAAAACATTTTTCATCACTCTATCCTCGAATTCGCATGTTTGGTGCGACTTTACGGCTCTCGTGATGAAAAAAATACGCTTCGAGACTAGGGCGTAAGAGGATTTTTCCCTCACTCGAAAAACGTCTCGTGAGGGAAATAATCCTCTTCCGCCCCCGTGTCGAAATGTACTATTTTGACAACTATTAAAAACTAACGATTCGTTACAGCTGCACACAAACGAATTCAACACGAATTGCGCTCTGTACGAGCTTTACACCTACGCAAGCAAATACAACGAGCAATTGACCGTGACACTAGAAGAAGATGAATTCTCGACGAAACAGAGGCTCGCCTACAAGCTCGAGCAGGTGCACAACATAATGGCCGCCGATGGCAATCCCTGATGTCCCGTTTACACGAGCAAGCACTCGAACAAACCTGCGCGCAACGAGCTACCCTGCTGAGGCCCGAGGAGCTCGACGGTAGGTAGCAGCGGCACAAGTACCGCCGCAACCGCCGTCGACGATTACTGGCACGTCTCTGGCCTACTCGACGCCGAGCACCAGTACCTCCTTGCCTCGCCGCCGCCCGCTAAGCGCACGGACCCCACGTCACCGAGTGCGAGCCGTAGATAAGCGCCGAATGATGATGTACGTCTATCTATCGCGCGAAACCAAGAAAAAAAGTGTGCAAACAAGTGAGTGCGTGTGCATCTCGCAGCGGTCAATTGTAAAACGCCATATAACCGTCGTGGCCCGCTTTCTTCGAATTCTGAAGAGCGCAACAGGGGGCTTTCATTGTGTCTTCCCCTGATGTGACGGGGTGATAGATTCTATTCCAGAGACGCTACGATTTCTTAGCGCGAGTGTCGAAACCAAGATTGGCGATAGAATTGTACTGTGCGCTGCGACGAGGTACACGACCCGAGTAAAGTGTAAATAGTTTGGGAGAGTTGGAGCGCGAGTCTTTATTATTATTGTAATTTAGGTTTATCGTACGGAGTACGTGTGTTTGTTGAGTGTGTGTATGTGTGCGAGAGAGAGAGAGAGAGAGAGAGAGGGAGGGAGGGAGAGAGAGAGACGGTAACGTGTGAGGTCACACGCCGGATGGTTAAGTAACTCTGATTTTTGTCTTTTTATATAGCAAAACGAACAACCATTGTTTTTTTTTTCTTAGCGCGCATTGAGGACATGGTCAGCTACAATCACTCCGCTCTCATCTTTTTAACATGATGCGTGTTAACTCTTTTGCCTGGTTTAAGTCGTGGAATGATCGATTAGTTTAGCAATACAAATGATTCGAGGGATCGCACGCGATTTCCTTCACTTTCAGTTCACGAATGCGTACTCCCAGAAAGAGAGAGACAGAGAGAGAGAGAGAGCAATTCTTTTGTATTATTTTATTGTATAAATTTTGTAAAGTCTTTTTTATGGAAAAAAATCGCGCATTGATTTTTTACTCGTTTTACTTTACAACGCGTACTAAACTAACGTTGGTCTCAATTATAGAGAAACGTTTGTAACAAATTAAGCAGACTGATTGGTTATATCTCGGTTGAAAAAAATTTTGTATATTTGTGCAAGCCACTGCCAAAGCGGCTCCGGTGAATCGGAAACACGAGGTTAAGGGTGGCGCGAGATTTCTTAAACGAATACACATCTCCATCCACTGAAATGTTTGAACAAAATAAAGAATTAAGAATAAACAAAAGAATATGATCATCGTGATAAGAGGAATAAATAGGTACGTAAGCCATCGATAATCGCTATTGTGTTGATCGACCGATCGATGCGGAAATATTATAATTATATTATTATTAATTATTATTATATACATGGATGGTATGTCATTATGTATATGTGTACATATATACACACTTATTACACCGATGCGACGCGTGTGTATGTATATATATCTAGGCTAGAAAATATCGACGTTTAAAAAAAAGGGGAAAAAAGTCTCTCCCGCCCTTCTCCCATTTTTTACGATGTAGCGAGGATTTCTTTTTTCATTTTTTTTAAAGAACAGGGCTGGCTTTAAAAGTCATGGAGAGCCAAATTTTCTATATCGAGTTATAAATATATAATTACAGTAAAATGAAAACGTGAGATTAGCTAATATGAGAGAAAAAAAATTGCCGCGTACGTTGTTCTATTTAAATCGTCGCACTTGAAACAAAGGAATAACAAACGTGAATATAATTCTTATTTACGTATTATCGTGATTTCACGAATACTGTAACCATCGAGTGCCGCTTTAAATAAAGCAAATTGAACGGACAAAGACTTTTCCATTAGTTAGTTTAATTGCTCTTCAAGATTTTCATTTAAAGCCAGTCGCTGTTTCTTGAGCATTCCGTGTAAAACGAGAAACAAGGCTTATCACGAGTCGTGGGAGGCGGGAAGGGAAAGCCAAGAAAAAAGAAAGCCGACAAAAAAGATGAAGGAATTTCACGAGAGAGAAGGAATATTAAGTGTGTAAGCGCGAACCAGACGCATTTTTCGAGAACAGACTGTGTATTAGCTAGTAGGATTAACTTTACGATTAAACAAGAAAAAAGTAAACTAAAGGTATCTGGACTATGGCCGATCGCGTGGCCGGCTCGATGTGACGGTTGTGTTGAGTGTTTCCGCGTGCTTCCTCACCAGTCCTTTTGGTCTATCCGCCTAAAAAAATTTTTAAAAAACCACTTTGTCTCTTCTACAGGGCTAAGACGAATCGTCTCATTAATCGAAGCTGGTTATACAATCAGAAAAACTCCACTGTGAAAGTTGATTGCTGATTTTAAATAGATTATGCAACTATTAGTAAAGAATTTAGTAAGTGAATGATCAGGTGAGATTCCGATATTTATTTTGTAGGCTTATTTCTATGAAACCAAGCTGTAAAATAATGTTTAATCGCAACAATTTTAAAGACTACATTAAAAAAAACTGTACATTTGTGATTCATGAATATATTAGATTTAAAAAAAATTAAGGGCGAACTCCTAAATAAAAAATTTTAAAATATGTACTATATATTATTTTTATATTCATATTCTCTTTTAAACACTTTTATAAAACAATGAATGTTCAATCAAGAAACTATTTAAATTAATTGTATTCTTATTTAAAAACCACGACTCCGATAGACGATTCGTCTGAATAGCTCTGAGCTTCTTCAGTGGAAGTTTAGAAGTGTGTGTGTGTGCGTGTGTGTCCTTGAACCACCGTCTAAACTCATGATTGTTATTGTCATTTATCATTCTAAAAACCCATCATTCACACATTACCATCGTATCGTCGTCGTGTCATCATCGTCATTATTCGCTGTCATTGTGTCTACACACCGCCATAAAAGAGTTCTTGGACCGAAGTAAAGGGCCTTCGACTCGTAATCTTCAAGCTCCTATGAAACGTTCTTGTCCTTCCTTGCATCCCTTCTTATTCCGATGCGTATATATATAAACGAGTCTACTTTCCACCAACCCTGGATCCGCTCCGTAATTGACCCCAAAGTCCCTTTATAGGTATTCAGCTTCAACGCCTCCGTCGTCATGTTGTTGTCATTCTTAATTATTAATAATTGTAATATATATATAGCGAAAAAAAATAACGATCACTGTTGAGTATTGTCTGATTGTAATAACATTGATATTGAATCGATATGAATTGATAATCATTAATTAAACGTCGAAATTACTCCGTGGATGTATTAATAAGAAAAAAATTGGTGTGGTGTGTCTGGCTGTGCGATCAACTGAATTTATAATTGTTTGGCTAAGGATGTACGAAAAGGCGTGCCTTCAAGTTTTAAAAATTGATCATCTTTGTCTTTTTTAACTTTTACTCAAGGTAATTCCTGTCTATCAAACTCGTTCTCTACTACTTTTTTTACTATATTAAATATATTTTTAGTCGTTTTTAATGTATGTTTTATCCCTGTAAAACTGTTTTCCCTCATTGTGAACTGAATGTACGTTTTATATAGATGATGAATATTTTGAAATTCGAAGGCCACCCTGAATTACTTTAGGTACGCGAGTGAAATACGCGTTTAAGCGTGCCTGTGCGCTGTTAAGAAAACAAATACTTGAATGTCCTGTGCGTCAATTCAATGTGCAAGTCGTGCAGCGGAGAAAGTATTTATTGCTCAAAAAGTAACGACGAAAGGTTTGCTGATGGTAAAGAGAGGATAAAAATTTTTTTAATGTGTGCATCGCCACAGTAAACGAGAGACATTGCGAGCGTGTAGTAAGCGGAATAACGTGTGTGAAAGAGCGAAAGAGAGAAAATCTGCTAGCAATTGCCAGAATGTGAAACTCCACGTTTTATATGAATTCTCCTTTTTTGTAAGACACTTTTCGTCCTGTTTCATATATAAAAAAATCAATGAAAAAAATATTTCATTCTAACGTTCATTATTTTTTTCTTAATCAAGCCTCGATTTTCTTCAAACTTCTAAAACATCTTTTTTCTCATTCTACAAAATTTCACACCTTTATATTACTTCTTACTTTTATTCGTTTTTCTCATTTTTCATTGTCACTTTTCTACAATTTGTAGCAGATGTAAGAAGCCGGGAACGAGCTTGAAAGGGAAATTTCGCACAACGAGGAGCCGACATAAACAAAACAAAAAAGTATCTGAGGGTAATGAAAAATAACGAGAAAATATATTAATCGGAAGAATAAAAAGAAATGAAGTATTAAAGAAAACAAAAAGGCAGACAGGGTCGCACAAAAATGGAGGCATAGAAAATAAAATGAAACCAAAATAAGATCAATCAACGAAAAAAAAAAATAAAACAAGGCCCCGAGGTCTTTGTCACTGTTCTCCGAGTATAGGACAACTTTTTAATGGTACTAATAACCCCAAAGTGCCTCTGGTAGATTTTTGGGCATAAGATTGACTAATTAAAAGCTAATTGATAATTAAAAAAAAATTTTTTACTAGCCGAAGGGTGAACGGAAAACAAGAAAGAAAATGAATAGAATGAGCAACAAAGGAGAATCGAAAGAAATATAATGATAATGAGGAAGGGAAACATTTGCGAGAAAAAAAATAAACGTAACATTTTGCAATGATTGATAGAAAACGAAGAACGTTATATGTCTTTAGCGATATCATCATCAACTTCATTATCATGATCATCGTTATCATTGCATGACACAGTTATCATAACGTTTGCACACCTCCAAAAATCATTTCAAAATTGACCGTATATATCGGATTAAACTAAAAGTAACGAGCGAGTGCGATGGTACTGAATGATTTTATTGAGGAATGATCACGTTTGTCTGGAAGAAACTAGTAAAGTATCGTATACTCATAAACATAAGTGCAACAGGAATATAAAGATTTCGAGTTTTTAGCACTGAGAAAATATTTATTAAACACAAATAATATTATGCTTTTATGATTTTATGTATTTTATGGCAAATAATTTTTCTTTAACAATATATATAGAAATACCAACTTTATTTCATTTCAATTGTGATTAAGTATTCATAGTAGAAAATTGGTAAAACGAATGATTTTTCTCAGTGATTTAAGAATTCTCTTAAAACGTGCACTTTGAGCATGCACAGTGTTTTTCAACTTCTATCAATTTAGAAATAATCTCTTTTTAACATGAAATGTTTAAATGTATCGCAATTATTCAAAATAATTGTGAAAATAAACTTTATTGAAAAATTATTCATTGAAAAATCAACTAATCACTATTTTCTAAATTATATGAATAGTCCAAAATTTTCATAAAAAGAAATTCCAGTCTATCTCAAACAAATGTTAAAAATATTAAGAACTATCAATTAAAACAAGTGTCATTGAAAAAGTGCACAGGACATCAACAATGTCCTCAAGGGTTTTTCTCCAGAACTGACTTACGTTCTCAGCAATAGGGAGCTTCGTTGTATATGTATGCATATCGTGTGTTGTATATACGAATAAACAGAATATAAATACAAAAATATATATATAAATATAAATATGGATATAAATATACGTCTATTAGATAGGCATATGATAATTTTTTGCCAGATGCAACAACAAATAACAAGAATAAACAAATTAACTCTAAAGTAAATAACAATGTGAAGTTAAAAAAACAAGGCGCGATAACAAGAATAATCAATAGCCTAGTCTACCTGATGATTTCCATAATATATCTGTGTCTGTATGTCTGCTGGTATTCCAAGTGCAACAAGTGGCCACATGTATGTTATTTTAAAAATGACCGCGTTCATCGTTACAACTTACACTTTATATCATTGTAAATAATATTTGATTTTGTTAATTTTACCTAGGAAACGAGTTTGGTATTTTGATGAAATACTGTGATCAATTGCAATTAATTTTTTGTAAACGAAATACAATTTAAAAAGCAATAAATTCTAATTAATAAAGAGGAAATTGAATCAATTTTAAAATAAGTAGATGTGACCATCTCGATTTTAGTACTTGTACACTTTCTCCTCCATGGCAAAGTGTAACTATATAAACTTCTTTACACGATATTTTTTCTCTGTGCGGACACAGCAGGAGAATAGCGTCTTGCAACTGTTCGACTTGGTAGAATAAAATCGATTAAAGCGGAATAAAATAAAACAATACCTGAACTGAAGCGCTCACTGCCTGAATTTTTTTACACAAGCCGGGATTGAAAATGCGTGACCAATATACAGTTAACACCTTCTTTTAAAACAATTAAGTACATTTTTCTTTTCGCCACTTGCTACCTAACCTTATGCACAGCGTTTATAAAAGTTATTAGTTATTAAACTAAATTTTCAAGTTTGATATGCGCACAAAAATATACCTACTGAAGCGATACTTTTCTTTGCAGGAAAGAATTATAAATACGTCTAAAAGAAAATTTACTTGTCGTTGCTAACTTTCCTTTTTACAAAGTGAAATGGCTTGCAGATAGGAGCAAGCGATTAATTAATTTTGTCCTTCAAATTTCATGCGAAAAAAGAAAAATGTAAAAGAAATGAAAGAGAATTCCTGCCAAAGATACGGAACAAATGTAGAAAATCGTGCAAAATTGACGGACCGCGGAACTGCAATGAATGGGAAATTTCTTTCCTTCAAGTGACGAACACCCTTTTTATCCTTCACTTTCTACGTGTCAATAAATTTAACGAGAAATGCAAAAAAGAGAAAGAGAGCGAAAATTGACAGAATGAATGTGAGATGCAGAGTGACTATACCTATGTGGGAAAAGTCAGGCGGCAAAGCGCGAGAAATTCGCCGTGGAACGATGTAATGGTTTTCTTTTTTCTTACTTTGATAGACGTATGCTACCTATTTGATTTTATCGATATAGTAATGTTCCTTTATCCGCTCACGTGAGATTATGATATATTAAGTGGAGATATATATATATAAATGAACAAACTTTACTGTATATGTATATCGCATAAAAAAAAAGAAAACTCCTGGACGAAGCAATTATTTTGTACTTGTTTTGTAATCTTAATATATAAATATAAATATAAATATATATATATATAATTGTAAATGTACATGCAGATGGAACAACGATGCCATCTCTAAGTTATATTAAAACTTATTCCTTTTTTTAAATAATTTTATTGAATCGCTATTTGTCAACACTCCTTTTTTAAGATTATTTTTATTAAAATAATGACAATTATTATTATTTTTGTATAAATGTGTGATTAATAGTATGAATAGTGTAATAATTTTGTATGTTTATTGAACCAAAAATAAATATTATTGATGATGAATCTCATTCTTTGTTCAGCGGCACAGCCGCAGCCTCTGTTTCTTGTGTCATTTTTTCGCTCCTAGTGTGTACCTAGAATATAAAATCATTTATTTACTTTTCTTACAACTTCGAATAGCATTAAGTATTCTTAAAACGTATGTCACATAAAGTTCACTTTGATCAGCATTCTTTCTCAAATTGTCAAATGTTTGTAATTCTTGTTTCCTTTAGTTTTAAATTTCTATAATGTAGTTTTGAGATTTAACAACTATTTTACCGAATTAAATTTACAAAAAACAATTGAGTAACATTAAAAGTACTTTTTAATGAAACAACAATTTGAAAATAAAAAAAGTCAAAGCTTATCATATTTTAATGTGTTGAAATGCAGTGAATAAATATTTAAAAAATTTATTTACTATAAATTGTAAACAGATAAATATATTTTTATCAGTCTTACAGTGTCTTAATAATAGTGTCAACCAGATTGCCCTTGTTTACATTCACAAGAATCTGTAATAAATCTAAATTAATTAAAACCTGAAATAAACTTTAATAGTAAAGAGCAATCTGACTGCACCACCCCCCCCCCCTCCCCCTCTCCCTCCCCCTCCCATCGCAAATACCGACACCGTCCTATACATTTCTCAGTCTCTGAAAAGGAGCCGGAACGGGCTCGAAACAAAGGACGGTGTCGGTATTTGCGATGAGAGGGGATGGGGGAGGGGGGTGGTGCAGTCAGATTGCTTTACTAATAAAGTTTATTTCGGGTTTTAATTAATTTAGATTTATTACAGATTCTACAGGGGTGAATGTAAACAAGGGCAATCTGGTGGCCACTATTATTAAGAGGCTGTAAGACCGATAAAAATATATTTATCAGTTTATAGTATAGTTCAGTAGACAAAAGTAGTCTTTTTATTTACAAATTGTAAAATTGGTCAATCAAAAAAAAACTCACATTTTTGCTAAAGTTAGATCGTAAGCTACGCGGTCCAATGGTGCTAAGTACGACTGGCAAGAGTAGCAGTCCATGCCATAGCCCAAAAACGATGACCAGAAGAAATATTTTGAAAAAGGCACGGAAAACGTAAGCTCGCGAGAAAGAGAGCAGTGAGAGCGCGAGTAAAGTGGATCCAGCCCCGAAGAGAACAGCAGCACCGATATGTCGCATCGACTTGAGAGCTCGGATACTGCGATCGGCGTATTTGCCCGCCCCCGAATCCTCACTCGCATTGAGGAAACCGTGTGCTACGTGTGCAGCGTAGTCCACGCTCAGGCCCACGGCCAATTCTAAACCTGTTAACAGACGATTATTTCATTATCAATGATTGTTCTTTATTGCGTAGAGGACATTATCTCAATTTACGCTTACATAATTTTTATTAAAACTTCAATTTCAAAGACTTTTTATTTCATTTTATAAAATGTATTTCTTTATACACAAACTAAATATTTATTTGTAAAGTATTCTATCAATTCAAAATAGTACATGACTAAAATTTTGCTGCCTATAAAAAGAAAACAAAAAAAACTTGATTGTTACGAAAACTTACCTATACAAGATACAATATCTATAGTGAGGCCCCAGTAGTACATGAAGCCGCACACGTCGAGTAACGTCAATAAAACGCACAATAAAATCCAGAAGCAAGTTTGGGGCTCGGCAATTAAAACCGCAGTCATACCCATTACGCAAATAAGGGCCAAAATGAGATTCCTTAAGACTTCCTGAGAGATAACTTTGTCCGTAACCCAAGTGGCGAACATCTCGCTCCAAACGGTCACGAAGCCATTGAAACCAGCTTCAGCCGCTGTTTGCTTTGCGTTATCCATACCTGGGATCCATTCGTAAGGTGACGAGAACTTGGTGAACGTAAAGTCTATACTGGCCATGGTTATTGGAGGTGACATTTCGCCACACGACAGATTGCCTGCGAAACGAAAATTCCTCTGATATGGACCGCCTCTGCGACTGTAGAGAAACTTGGTCAGATATGTGCGAAACGCGCCATCAGATAATGTTCTGTTTTCAGCGTCTGCAAATAAAATAGAAATATTATTGAATCGATTGAGTAGTTTATCGATAAATAATGTAAACAATAAAAGTTGTATACCTATATTAAAATTGGCATCGAGAAAATGAACATAATCTAGCGGCCAATTCTTGATGCTTTCTGTAAACGCTGCATTCTGCATGGTCTGACTGAGATTTAAGATTTTTTGAAAGTCCTGTACAAAATCTATTTTGCTCATGAATACAGTTGCTTCAGCGCCTACTTTGGGAAATTCCTGTTCTTTCATAATAAGAAACTGGCTAAGATAAGATTCTTTCGGTAAAAACCAAACTGGATCGAACCATTGTTCTAGTCGACTGGAGCCGATGCCACCAAAAGTTGCAAACACAATTGTAATAGCTAACACTACTAATTTACCAGGTACGGTAAGGATTACCTTAGAGTATAATTTATCTATAAGTCTCCAGGAAATACTTCTCTCAGTATGTCTGACTGGAGGTATATAGTTTTCGTGTGTAATACACGGCAAAACACCGTTTCTTTTCTTTTCAACACGTTCACAGTCTAACGTGAAAAAAGCAACGAAAAATGTTACTTGTAAAACGAAAGTCACAAAGACTCCCACGGCCGCGTATATACAAAATGAGTGCAGGGACGGTAGAATCTAAAATTTCATAAAAGGAACTTAGAATTGAAAGGTATACATATTGAAGCAAAAATAGTAAGGGATTACTTACTGTTGAAGCGCCGATAACAAATGCAACAACATCAGTAAGAGAAGTGATTGATATTGCAGCACCGGCGTGACTCAAAGCTAAAGCTAATCTTTCAGGTAATGGTTTATCCTGATTTTTTTCGTGCGAAGCTATTTCCTCCCAAGCGGCCATTATAACAAAAGTGTCATCAACTCCTAGGCCCATCAGCATGAAAGGCAGTGATGTATGAACAGGACCGTATGGAATTCCAAATAGTGAGCACAGACCTATAGCAACAGCGAAAGCTCCACCGATACAAAATAGAGCAACGCTAGTTAGCCAAAACTGTAGATTTTTAAAGATTTGTTATAAATAAAACCTTATAGAATTAATGGTAACTGATAGCTAATAGAAAAACTTACACGCCACTCAACCCAATTAAATTTAGAAAGTATTACTTGTACATATATCGACATTAATATAATACCAACAACAAGTTTTTCAACATCATGGAAAATGCTATCTTGACTTATGTCACCAAAGCTTCGACCAGCTTCATAGTAAATTGAATAATTTGTATTGTCATTATATTTTTTTCGAGTCAGGCCTATTGATACTTCTTTCAGTTCATCAAGAAAAACTGCCTCCCAATCATGGACTTCTTTGGTTGACTGCGTGAAACAAACAAAACTACTTAATTAACTTGTAAATAACAATAGAAATAATGGCAAGATACAGTTGTAAGCCAAAACCTGTTTGTTGACAATTATACATTTTCAAACTGATTAATAAGAAAATTCAGGTCTGCAAAATATATAATGCACTTCAAAAATTAAAAGTGGAAGATTAAGCTTATTATAAATTATTAAATTTTTCAATAAATGATTCAAGCATACCTTACCCAGTCAGCAGTACCAGCGTCATTACCCATCTCATCCATATTTACTTTAGTAAAATTTATATAAACTAACCACTGTGTTTTAACAACTTTAGCACTTATAATTCTACCCTTTTCATCTCTTGTGATACCACCAAGTAATTCAGTAAAATTCATTGGATGGCCTAATGTTGGGCTTAATTTTACAGAATTAAATGTCTTTACAATGTCTGCTTTTGTTTGTGATTTGATTAAGGTTGAATTAAACTCCCAAATATCCATAATACTGAATAATAAACAGCCTTTTGGGAGGCTATTAATAATATTACAATACAAATTAGGTGGTAAATGTACTAGTGGATCATATCCTGTTTTGTTGGGCATTATAGGTTCTTCATCAAAAAAATCATCATTATCAAATTGTCTTTTTTTACGTTGAGATTCAGTAATGCCAGAAATTATAGGAACCCTATAACCACAATAAAGCAAAACAATAAAACAAAATAAACCAAAACTTTAAGATAAAAAATTAACTCAACAGAAAGTTTAGCAGAAAAAAATAAAAAAATTATCATACTTAAAACAAACATCTGTCCATGAAACTTTTGGTGCACTGTACGTTTGAGCATTTAGTATTCGTTTTGTTATTTCATTTAATTCAATGAGTGCTTTTGGTTCTAATATGTCATCTGCAGCAAATATTATACTTTCTATCCTCTGCCCTTCCTTGAAAGTTGATGTCAACCATTCTGTGTCTCGAACGAAATCCGAATCTGGTGGTACCCATAACTTCAAGGGATTTCTTTCTTGCCTGAATCGAAGTAGACCTCCCAAGCATAAAATTATTAGCACTGAACAACAAATCATCCATCTTTTTGGTTTACGAGCTATTTGCAGTCCAAGACTTGAAAAACAAATAGTTTTTGTTAATAAATATTATTAATAACAAAATAATAAGTCTCAATAGTTTTCATTATTATAACTAACTTGTAAAAGAATCGTTCAACTAATTGAGATATTACTTGTGGAATACGATATAGTGTCTCTTGCGGAGACCTCCTATGTCCTTTTTCCTCAATTTCCATGGAATTAATATTTATAATGTAATTTCCTGTGCAACGCAATTTACGTTCCTAAAATAGATTAAATTAATTTTTTTGATATTCATGGTATATATTAGCAAGACATCTATTAAAAACTTTATAAAATGTTTATGGTTTTCACAATTTCTCGTCGAATTGCAAACAATAGTTGTGTTTAAAAAAAAATAAACAAAGAGATGTAACCTGTATAATACTATTGATGAATGCAAGTCGTGTGTACTATGACATGTCTTTAATTTATGAGTAACGCATAAATGACAAAAGGGTCAATCGACTTTTCAATCTTCAAAAGTTGATAAGATAATTGGTGAGAGCCGCGGGAACACAATAACAGTCTGAGGATAGCAGAAACTGCAGAAAGTGATCGCATTTTTTACTCTCTTGCACAGCCACAATTACCGATTCAGTATGTAACATCAAATAAAACACAAAGAAACTTTCTCATTGTTTCAACTAAAACAACAAAAAAAACCAACTAATTATCAATTACAAACCAGCGACTAAAGTCTTTGCAGCGCTAGTCTGCTCGAAGAGGAATTTCTCACTAGTCGACTATTTTGAGTTATACCTATTTTGTGTATGAATGCACAAAGTTCCATTCGGATAATATCATTTTCTTAGAAACTCTCTACACAAAAAGTTTAATCGAACCGGAAATTCAAGGACGTTGAGTTCAACCAAGCCAATAATTAAGAAGACAGGTAGAATGCGCGCCAAGCAGATTTTTAAACCTTTATTCTACATTTCTGTACTTTCAACTTGCAGGCAGTCAGCAGTGCGTCGGCAGGTGCGTATGCAAGTGCATTTTTATTGATGAATGCAGGTAACAAAAAATCTTCTTTACCGGTACCGGTTATACCACAATTAAACCACAAAATTAAAAAATGCAGGATATTTTTTTTATTACAGGCTGCAGGCATGGTAGTAGGTATTCAATATAATGAGTATTTTTTTTCTCTAAAACTAAAGATATGTAAAAGTTATTCCAATTCTTACCTTTGTAAGAAAAACTACGCTTATGAAGTTCTCTTTAATATAAAGACAAGGAATTCAATTTTAATCACTATGTATAATAATGAACAAAAATTCAGTCTTTGCAACTTATCAAATTAACAGATACATACCGTAGATACTTATGTATATCGCTCTTTCTTTGTGATATCAATTAAATTTAAACAATATCGTATTTAATTAGAAAATATAAAGTTAAGTGTTTGTTAACTTCAACCATCACGACTTTATTAATTACAACTATAATCATATGAATGAATTTCACAATTATGAAACACTAATAATATCATAAATAAATGATTAAAGTAGTAAGCAGATTGATAAAGTTTGGATTTTAACTTCTTCGGGCGTGCAAAGACAGTAAGAAACTAAATTTCGTGTAAAATGAGAAGCGATGATACAGCTGTATTGGATAATAGGAGCTCTAATCAGTCTAACGTATAATCTTGATGCGCATACTTATTTGCGTGTTTTTGTTCTCTTGTACGCGAAACTTACATAAAGAATTTAATGTCTATGCTGATCACAAACATAAACCAACTTATTGTAAAAAACATGAATGTCTGATACAACTACTTTATATATTGATAAAATAATTTCAAATTGTTATAAATAAATCATCAAATTGTTGAATTTAATTTTTTCAACTGTCTGACAAGCGTAGGATGTCATTTTTTATGTCAAAGCTTTTCAGTAACATTTCAACAATGACTTCACACAATAACTGAATAAATCGTGACAGGCTTTACATATTAAAAACTGGAAGATGTGCATAATAACAAAGTGCATGAAAAATTATTTTCTGTTTCCATATGTAGTATATATAAACTTAAAAAGTACATTTACCTTGACCTAAAAATAGAATACAAAAGCAAAATAAGTAATAGATACTATGATGCAAAATTTGTTTCAATACATTTATTTTAAAAATAAGATAATATATTTTCGTTCTACAATAATATAACAATTGTATCGCTAAAAATTAAATACAATAAACGAATATAATATAAGAAAAATACTGTAGTTATTTCACATTTCTAATTGTATAAAAATCTAGCTATTTATATGAATTTCTTATTTCGTGGAATGCTTATGCATGTTATGCGTTTAATCATATATTATCAGCCTACTCGATCTCATGAGTATTTTAGATTTTTGTTTTCACGACAAGAAGAATATTATGATCTTTCTGTATTTGATCACTTATACAAAGATATATCTTTTTTTTGCACAAAAAAAAGTGATATACAAAAAATGTACAAAAATATAATTAAAATTATAAAATCTTATTAGTTTCTAATCGACTCGTAATTGGTTACCTGTACATTATACACATTTAACAATTATTAAACTTCGTTAAACAAACAATAACCTGTATATAACTAAATTTAATGAAATATCAAAACAGTTTATTATTTTTGTTTGTTCGTAAAAAAGTTTATAGCTATTTTCATTTAAAACTTTAATTCTAAAATTATGTAGTTATTGTTTTAATCTTTCATACAAAAATATAAAAACTGTAACAATACAATATCACACCATTTTTCCATAGAAAAAGCTTTCACCCTTTTGCCAGAAAACTATCACCAATACATTCTGAAGCTACATATCTTTTCCTGAAAACCGTATCCTTCAAGTACGCTCCAACAGCCGGATCATCCAGCATTTCCTCGATAATCGGTCTGAATCCAAGCTGACTGGCTAGGACATACTTGCACTCATTGTCATTCAATTTAGCAAGAAGTGTTTGCATATTTTCAGTCATGGGCTTGCTGGCATTTTTCTCCAATCTATACCTCTTGGCACAATCGATCGCCACCGAAGCAGTCAGTCGCTTCGACGTCACGAAATCTTTGAGGTACTTAGTCTCGCCGTCCAATAAGCAATGCGAGTAAATGGCACTCGCCCAATCGACGTGATGATCGTAAGCTCGTGCGAGAATCAGAGCTTGGGAAAAGTTTAAGTGGCGACAGATCGCTTTGTTGATTTCCTCGCTGTTCAGGTTTAAGATACACGGGAATTGCTGATATTGGGTGGCTGCATTGAGAAGAGAGATTTGGAGGGCAACCAATTGAGCTTGGTGGGAGCATCGATTAGCTAAATTCAGCTTGTTATCCTGCAATACATAATGTATATTAATTTTAGAAAAATTGAACACTTGATTAGCGTACATATATGTTGTAGACTATAGTCTTATGACATAAAGTTAGTATGTTATTTGAATAAATACCTGAAGGAAGTATTGCGTGGCGTGGGTGAAATTCGCTACCGCCAACTGCAATCTTTTCTCCGTTGTTTCGTTTCTAGTGAATTTAATTTCTGCATGAGGGTTGTACAGTGTCCGTCCAAATTCCTTCTTGCCATCATTTACTAAATCGTTTACAACATCTTTCGCCTCGCTCTCCCACATACGTGCAATTTCATAATAAAGTCGGAAATGCAGCGCTACGATATTGAACAAGTCTTTATTTTCCGGACAATGTCGTTTGAGGAAGTCCAAGAGGGCCATTCGTAATCCAGGGACCTGTGAGTGAAAATTTAAATAAAGAACATAATTATAGAATACTGCTAATGATTACATTTAGTATACTTGTGTAATTTACCTTATCCAATCCTCTACCGAGCAAGAATTCGAATTGATCGTGTTCCTTAAGTATTTGAAAGACGTAATTCATTTCAGTAAAGCGACCAACGCCAATTACTAATCGTACTAATAAACTCCAGTGTTTTAAATTTTGCAGGGAATTCGCAAGTTGCTGGCATTTTCTAAGAACCGAAGCTATACCTTCCATATTGCACGAAGCAGTGAAGCAATCGTGGGATCGAATCAAAAGTTCGACGATAATTTTTAATGTTACAACTAAAATATATAAGAAAGGCTTTGTAACAGCGAACAAAAAAGACACGTTTAGTAAAATATTTAAAATGAATACTCACGATTTCTTTTTTCACCATAGGAGTGACCAAGCAATTTGTTAGCCATGTCTAAAAGTTTTAAACCTAGAAGGGACGTATCTTTACAAAGTTCTATCACAGACTGTAGATTCATGTTGTAATGCCAAGCAGCTGTTGGTTTGTTTAAATCATCTAAAAATCAATACATTTTGTACTGTTATTTAAGCCTCGTTGAAGAAAAAAAATCTCATCATTTTAAAATTTTAATTTGTTCAAAAAAAAAAAAAGGAATTACCTTCGATCACTTGTGTAATATGTGCAACAATTTCTTCAGCCAAGAAATGAGCTACCCTTTGATTTTCTATCTGATAAGTAGTAATGATATCCCGGGCTATTTCGAGCTTTCTATCACACGAGCTACTAACAATTTCTTGAAGAAGTAGCATGGGATTGGTCATTGTTAAAAGTACTTGATAACTTTTCTTTATTTCAAGCGACAACCGATAGCACAAGAGTATTCTTATGCCAATGTCAATTCCATGACTAAGAGTCTCTACCAAATTAGTTAGTAACGATAAGCAATCAGTTTGCTCTTGCTGCTCCACTATCATTGTTGCACTTGCAGCTTCGGAAGCATTGTTTAAATTAACAGTTGGAGATGCCAAATTGTTGACTGACATTAAAAAAAATAGTATTTAATATAGCTGTTTTTTTAATTTTAACGATCTTCTTTACATAAATATTTATTCACAATGATTTCGCATAAAAAATAAGTTTTATCGAACCTTTAATAATTTATTAAATATTCCATTGCATTGTAAATCTCGAGATACAGAATTTTCGTACAATTCCTTCACATTAACGATTTCGGATAAAAATAAGTAGCGTAAAAAATTAACAATATTCAGCAATAACGAAATAAATATTTATACTTACACGACGACGATGACGGCAATCGCTGAAATCCTCGACTTCGCAATGTACTGTTTCTTTGCCTTGGTCTGTCCGATTCGCAAAATAAAGATCTCTGTTGAACGGTTAACTGATAAGGCGAAATCTCACCCTCGGCTAGACTCAAACACAACATCAGCACTTGTAACTCCTATGATTCATTGTTATTGTCAATCAAATTAAAAACTGAAACAATGCTTATTATTAGCTTACAAAATATGTTTACCCTATTTCTGCAGTTGAAAATTGCACCAATTCGCAGCGCAGTATCTAATCTACCCGCGTCCAACAAACGTCCGATCAAAACCTCGATAGCAACTTTCTCCTCCTGTTCCGTAAGTGAACAGGTAACTTGTAGTCTACTAACGCTAGACAACAGCTCAGTCTTTAATTTCTTGAAAACGCTATCTTGATTCTTAATTTCTATATTTTCGGGGCCAGCTAATATGCATGATTTCCACATTGCCATCTCAACTGTATCACATATTCGACGATCACTCGAATTCTCTTCCAGTATTTCTAAAGCAAGCTTTAGAATTTCGTACCTGACAAAAGAACGAGCAGAAATTATAATAGCTATTTTTCTGAGACGGGAGAAGATGAGAAGATATTAGTTACCTATCCTTGTAAGACTTTACTTTTTCCGCGTATTCTACGAAAAATTCCGCTGCTTTCTCGTAGCAAACCTCGTATTTCTTGAAATCGGAAGCACAGCGACTCCAGAAACGAGAATCTATTATTCCATCACTGTCAGCATTTTGTTTAAATTCACTTCGATACTGTAAAAAGAAAAAAAAACTTAGTCTTATTTTCTTAGAAACATAAAACATAAAATATTATAATAAAACTAACTTGAGCAAGTATAATTTTGGAAGCTTTTAAATTTGCAGCTGTTGAAAGTCGCAATGCATTAGTGTAATCCTCTAAGTTAATCAGTTCCGACACGCATTTTTCGATTTCGGCCTCGGACTCGTGTATCTTCACAGTTGTATCAAAGCAGAAGAAATTTAAACTAACAGATGTCTCGGAAAGTATTTTCGTATATTCTAATAATGACTCGAAATTTGGTGCATCTACTAATGATGAAACATGTATTAATAAAGTGCAGGGAAAGGTAAAAAGACGATACTGTGTATAATTTTTATAAACAATTTTACCTATTAGTTTTTTATGGAATTCAGATTTTATTAAAGCGCTGAGTAACTCGATTTGCGCACGTGTGCTCTGCAACGCATTTCCAAGAGCTATGATAATGCACCTCACAACTACCGTCTGGATCCAATACACATTCTCCAGATATGTTGCATCACTGCATTCCCAATTGATCATTTTCTGAATTATATTGAAAAATAATAACAATGTTTAATAAATTCCAATAAAGTCGTTAATTAACTCTAAATTAATAAGAATTTTTATTTACATTGCATTTGTATTTGGAACAGTCCGTTATAAAATCTGATAAATATTGTTCGGAATTATGAAAATTTCCATAGTCGATGCACTGTACCAGAAATTCGAAAAATAATTTCAAAGGATTTTCCTGCAAATTGCAAACAATTCATATATCAATATTTAATTTTAATCTTAATGATTTATATATTTTTAGAGTTTTGGTTTTGAATTTATTACCGGTAAAAATATCTGTAGTCCTCGACAAAGTGTATTGACGAATCCGTAAGAAATCATGTTGTAGCACAGGTTGAAAACAGTGCTGGCTGACCAAATTTGACTCTCTAAACATTCTTCGTAATCTTTCGCAAAATGTGCATTGTTAACAGAGATGATAAACCAAGAATAGCAGTAAGAAGAAATTGAGGAAGGCTGAAACATGAAATGAGATATATAGTAAATATTCATTTACACATAAATTACAATTTCAAATAAACAAAAATTACCTCGTAGCAAGTAGCTAGAACTGTGAGAATAGGAGAGTTAAAAGTTCGAGAAGCATTGAGTAAAGTTCCAGGTGGATCTTGACTTTGATGACAATTTAAAATTATTAGCCACAAATCATCAACGAAAGTAGAGATATTTGTAGCTAGATTCACAGTAGCATTTGTATTGCTACATTTTCTTGGTGAATCGGGTACATTTGAGAGTAGCGGTGGACTTGATTGCGGTGAGCTCTATAAAATACAAAATAAAATGTAGAATTGATTCTAATATTTACCGTGTAAAAAAGACCGATACTAACACTGTATTTAACGCCTATTTCATTGTACAGCGATTGATGAGAGTCTCTTTCTTTAATTTTTTCGACTTTGAAATTTTGATTTTCATTATGTAAATTTTGTCTTAGAAGTTGCGGATTATTTAATGATAATAAGAGATGCTCTTTCAGACTGTTGCTCTCAAAATGTTGTGCACATTCTATAATCTTTAATTAAAAAATAATGACATTAAATTTCAAAATATATTGTTTCAGCTTTATCTAATAACTTTTAAACAAATTTTTAAAATTACCTGATTAATAGGATAAGCAAAAATATGCCCAACTAAAGTAAATTCGAACCAAGCATCGTGACTTGCTAAATACTTCAATAAAGACGTTGGTAATGCAGCATTATGTGTTTTTGCAAATCCTACAATCATATTCCAGGTACTTAGAGCTTGAATAAATTCTTCATTATCATTAATTAGTTTAACGCTTAATCGGGTCTGAAAGCTACGCTTCAAATAATTTAATACTAGTTTTAATTCTTGCTGATTGTTGTAAATAATTGACTCCAGTGAATTTTCTGAAAATAATATTTAAAGTTTATTTATTAAACTATTAGAAAAATATTTAAACAGTCTGAATGATCTTTATAATTTGTTACCAATTGGAACATTCAATTCCTTTTGAACGAATTGTGCAGCTGTAATATGAAGTCTTAGATTTTCGGAACTAACTCCAAGAATTTCCAAAAACGAAATGCAGCCACTCACTATTTCTAATTCTTTTAAATGTCTTAATGCAAAAATGTGTGCGCAAAGCGACGCATGGGATTTCCTGAAATAAATAAAAGACGTTTAATATGAGAATAATTATTTAATTTTGAACTGTTTGTTATCAAATTTATCATACGCTTTTGATGATATTCCTCCAGATAATTTTTCTTGTTCAAGCTGGAGAATATTAGCTGCCATATTTGGCCTTGCTTCTTTTAAATAATTAATGTAACTTAATTTTTCTTTATGACCGAATTTCCTTACTAAATTTTCATTTAAGAAGTTTGGCATGGATCCATTTCTTAATCTCCATTTGAAAAATATTGTGGAATTGAACTTTTGATAACCATCGAGAAGTTGATACATAGTAATGTTATTTTTCAACATTTTTGGATTGATTTCACATTTTAAATGTGGTAAATAATTTATCACAGCATCAAGCACATCCTTTGGCAACGTTATTGTGTTCAATGTTAATCCTGAATCATTATTAAAAATTTTTTTTAATGTTATTTCATTAGCAACCTGTTTACACTTTGAGTAATGCAGAAATATCAAAGTTATGGCTACAATTAGATTTTGCTTTAGGAATTGAATAACATCATCGGAAATATAATTGATTGTTTCAACAATTCCAGTCTCTAAAACTTCTTTAAAATTGCTGGAAGTATTGCACATATCTTTTAAAGCATCAAATAGTTTTTTAATTTTCATATCGATAGTTTGAATCTCAGTATCTTCAGAATAATTTCTTGAAAGTCCAATGATATCTAATTTTGAAAAAAAATTATTTTTATCAATATTGCACAGAGGTTGTGAAAGAATCCTTTGAAAATCTGACGGTGTAAAACATTCTCCAAAGAGTCTGGATAGAATTAATTTCATATCGTTATGTTCTTTGGTTGTAAATATACCATATCTGTAAATGATTAATAATTGAGTAATGGTTTTGGAAAAATAAAATAAGACTTTGAACATACCTGCTTAAATAACTAAGAACAAAATTGTTAAAAAGCTGCATTCCATTTGATGATTGCACAGAAGTGATCATTCTATCTGTTATTTTTAAATTTTTAAATAATAACTGAATATCACTTCTATGTTCATTATTATTAAGTTTTACATTTTCTGAATTACTAAAATTGAGATCAATCCAAAGTTTTATTAATTCAATTTTGTTATTTGCTAATAAGAAATCCCAAACTATGTCATTCTTTAAGTAAGCAAAAATATTTGGTTCATAATGATAAAAATAGAGTTCAGTGTACAGCACATCTTTAATACTTTGTGGTAAGTTTATTATCTCTTCAAGGCACTTGTGTGAAATCAAATTGTTTTGAAGACTGAAAAGATGTATATAGAATATTAGTTAACATGAATAGTATGAATTAGTTAAAGTTGAATAAAAAAAATGACATACTTAAATTTCTTTTTATATTTGATAATTAAATTGACCATATCCCAAGCTTTCTTTTCTTCACTGTTAAATGATGACTCTACATGCTGAGCTAAATAATCTCTTGATTCTGGCTCTTTACATTTTAAACAAATTGCTTTAATATAATCTACAGGAATTTTGCCCTGAAATCAAAGAACACAAATTAAAAGTATAATAGAAAAAATGTTACTTTAACAATGAAAAGGAGAATATAGATTGGAAAATCAACTAAACTTACCACATTTTTCAAAATATGGGATGCTCTATGCACTTGTTTCTTTTTCAGTAATCCATTAACCCAAATTTCTACCTCGCTAGAAAAGTAATCTTTTGCTTCTTGGAGAGAACAATGTCTTCGGTTTTCTAAGAACTTGTAAGCTAGATCTATGTGAGTTCCTTTGGCAGAGGCTTCTCTTACTATTTCCCTGTCTCCGAGACCACTCCATCCTGACCAAATACCAGCTAGTTCAGCAGTTAAATATTCAACGGGAATTCCAACGGCAGTCACAGTGTTGGCCATCCTCGTAGAGTTTCATCGATTTCTGCTGTCGCATTGACTTGCTTGACTGCTGTGTTGTTGGCTCTGAGACACTGCGACTCACAATTAAAACAGTCTCACTCTGATACTGCAACTGATGAGTCAATGTACTTGTCAGTACATAGCTGACCCAGTTATAGTCAAATGCGAGAAAGTGGGAAAAATTATCAAGAGAAACACACAATGTACACACAGATAAGAAAGAAGTTACAAAAAATGCAATATAAATAAGGCTGTAACTAATTAGAAAAATCAACAAAAACCACAAATCTTTTATAGTTCCGGATAAGATAAGCGCTAATTACAAGCGTTTCAGGTTTGTTTACGTTATTAAACGATTAAATGCGTCTATAATTTTCTCTTGTCATTTTGTCCTTTGTTACTAAGTATCACTGTGAATTTAAAAAAAAAAGAGAAACGATTGGTTTTCAATCTTCATGCGCTAATCAGCTGATTGTCATCTTATCTAGAAATTATCAGATAATCAGATAAATGAAAACCAGATTCTTAGAACATCTATATAGGTACCAATATATTTACTTACATGTATTAATAATAAAGTAATAAATAAATATTCACGATTTTTATAAATTGTAATACTAATTATTTACTGCACTTTGCATAAATTGTTGAATTTACAGCATTGACAAATGTTTGGGTAAGATCCTATTGAGTATATCAACGTAACAAAGAACTTTCTGAATGTCAAATATCGAATACGTAAAAAAATTAATTTTAATTTTACAAGCTACAAATTTAAAAGAACAAAACCTTGATATTATGTACTGAATGTAAAATGTACAATCGCACTTATAACAGTCTACTTAAAGGCTTTCAAATCTACTCCAATCTACTCCATTTATATAAGTATCACACATAAATATTTACCTATATGCTTCTGTCGTTCTACGTCCTACAATACGAGCTTTCGTTGTCCTGTCTATTGCCTGAGCGCAAGTTTATCATGATTGACCTAGGGTGCGTCTACATAAGCAGGCTATTGTCTCATATGAAGTCATATGCCATGGCAATGTTATTATGATGACATGAAATAATAGCATGCTTATGTAGACCCGCCCTAAGGCGCCATTTCACGACAGCGAATCGGTCGCGGGCGTCGCGGCAAATATAGATTTGGTCGCGAATGAATCGCAACGGATTTTTTCAACTTTTAGCGTGAATGGTGCAGACAACGGAATGTATGAGAAAGAAAAGACGACATCGCCTACACTATTAGTAGATTTAAAAATTAGACAATAATTATTAACTTAATTATTATCTTATCTTATTTATAAATAGAGTTTATAAAGTACTTAGTTTCATTATGTAAAAAAAAAATTTTTAATAAACAATTGCAAATAACAATAGAAAAAACACGTATATTTTATTTTTCGATTATGCACGAAAAATGTGATGTAAAAATAAACTAATTTTAATAGTCTAAAATAGGAAGTACCGTCAATGATTTCTAATGCGTATAATCAAATTAGTATAGGAGCGTCTAGCGCCTCGTACTTATACCTGCGGCGCACGGTCGGCGAATCCAAATTGCAACTCGTTATACGAATCCAAATTGCAACTTGAAACTTTTGCATGATAACCTTAAAGGTATAAACTAATTTTTTATGGAAAAAAATCGATTTTTTGAAAGTTGTAAAGGTATTTTCCCCCTTTTAAGTCTTCTAACAATATATTTGGTAATCCAAAGTGAAAAAATCCACGTTCGTGTCTTTCCTTAAAAATAGCCCAGTACATTTTCCCAGTACATTTTCGGAGTATATTTCCGCTTCTTTTTCTTTAAAACTGCGATTATTATAGCAGCTCTTTTCCTTACATTTACATATAAGGTACATAATTTTAGAAGATTACGTTATAAGCTGTCACTCAATTACATAGTCACTGGTTGTAATTATTACAGTACACAATATAATCTTCTATTTTCATTTTGCAGCTTTATCCTTGCGGTCTGGTTTTATTACGATCGCTATCCATTGTGCAGTAACAGTAACGTCAGTAACTAGCGGTCGCATTTGAATTTTTTGTTCCAATTTTAAAAACAATAATTTAGGTTATACCTATTATACTTATAGTTGCAAGTCGCAACGATAGATAGAATTTGCTGGAGTGATAGAGTCGCAGCTGGAGTATGGACGTGTCACGTGGACGCCCCGCGGCCCGCGCCCAGCGCTACGATCAAATTGGAACTCTATCGTAGCGATTTAATAGCGCAGTGAAAACGCATCTTTATTCCGTTCGAATACATCCAAGGCAAAACTAGAATTAGCCAATCACTGTAGTATCAGATAAAATGGGTCAGAGTGTATGGCAACAGCTATATATATATACACACACAATAATAGAAACCCTGCACAGTACACGGCTGCACTGCACACTTGATTTTTTTCGTTTCAATTTCCCCAGTGGTGCTTGAGTTGTGGGTGGTAATTAGTGCCAGGTCCCGAATTCACGATAGGCCATACTTATCTGAAACGCATGCGCGATCCTTTGCACGTAAGCTAGCACGCATATAGTCACGTATCAGTATAAAATTGCACACAACGTTTGGCCGTGTACTTAGTGTAGGCTGATCCGCTACCACGCTGTTAATTGTCGATTGAGTGCTCTTCGTTTCTTCCCTTTTGAGAGAGGAGCCACACTGACGCAAGGCTGTACATCATTTCTCTTCCGAAAAAATAATAATACACGGCTATCAACATTGCGGTGCGAGAGAGAGGGAGACAGTGCACAAATGCAGCAGCGCAATTGTCATATACTTCATACCAAATTATGCACGGCTAAACAAACGAAAATTTGCTCTCACGCGTGGCCTACATAATGTACCACCTGTAAACAAGCTTTAAAAATAATTTCGTCAGTGTCAAATTTTATGAGGAGCTTTCTTCTGCTACCCTTGACGCACAATAATGTACTACTGCTATCACATCATGAAAGATAATAGCAGCTGCGAGAACTATTGGGAGTTTCGTCATGTCAAGGATGTCTCGTTAGCAGACATTATAGCAGCTGCAGAATCGTCGATTGTCATTTCGTCCTCTCGCGCACGTGTCGATGGATTTTTCGGGGAAATGGAGAAGAAGCAGCAGCAGGAACTGGATCACAAGGCACGTTATTGAGGGACAACTCGTCAGGTCCTACGACGAACTATATACGATGACGGATGTTATATTAGATCCGGGCAGTGCCTATTTGGTGAGCTCTTCACGTATTTTTGCTGATACCCAAGTTTTAAGCCCTTTCTATCGTCTATTCCCGTTTGTGTTTAATCAATCGATTATATGCATCATACACAATGCCGTTTTCTCACGCAGTTTTAATTAATCAATACAGATTTAATGCCAATTGTAAGTGAGTTCCAATATCAATCAGTCATTTAAAAAAAATTCTCTGATTTTAATAAATTAAAGCATGAGTAATAAGTTTCAACAATTAGTACATTAGTTGTTTAAAAATTGGATTTTAATCTAAATTATTTTTAGGGTTCTGACATACCATTTGTATTATCGCAACCAACAACAAGAGGTGGACTTAGAGTATATAAAATTGTTGTACTTGGTGAAGGAGGAGTTGGCAAATCAGGTATAGTTTCATTAATTTATTTATTTTGCAAATATTGAACTACCTATATTTTAGAGATTTTATAATTTTTTTTCAGCTGTAACCTTACAATTTGTAAGTCACAGTTTTTTAAATGACCATGATCCAACCATTGGTGAGTTTTGTAATTTATTTTCTGTTCTTAAATTAGGTATACATGTGTAATTTTCAATGATTCGACAAAATAATGATTGCAGAGGACTCGTATCAGCAACAAGCAGTTATAGATGGTGAGGCAGCTCTCCTTGATATTTTAGATACAGCTGGACAGGTAAACTAAATTTATTTGATTTACTGTATTTGTAAATTAAAATGTAATATAAATTCATGGATATGTATGTCGTGAATATGTACATATGTACAGGTGGAATTCACCGCCATGCGAGATCAGTATATGCGTTGTGGAGAAGGTTTTATGATCTGTTATTCTGTTACTGATCGACACAGTTTTCAAGAAGTTATTGAATACCGTAAATTGATATCTCGAGTTAGAGCTAATGAAGACATTCCTCTAGTGCTTGTTGGAAACAAATTCGATTTGCAGCATCAACGTGAAGTAAATACTATACTTCTATTATATACTAGGAAACTTTAAAAAAGATTTAAAAAACAAATATCTTTAAAATTTGTAAACCAGTTTAGCGAATAATATAAAAAACGACTGTTTTTTAAAATTAAATTATATAATTAAATCAGGTTCAATCGTATTTAAATAATTTAAACTGATTTAAACTGTTTCAAATAGGAAAATCAATTTATAACAAATATTTCACTTTTAAATTCTACAAAATCATTCTTAACCAAAACGTTTCAGGGTAGAAATTAAAAATCTATTCTCATGAACGTTATAATTGCCCATTAATTATTATTCTTATTTTTTATTTCTATAGGTCACGACTGACGAAGGGAAAGTGCTAGGTAACCAGTTGGGCTGTCCATTCTTCGAGACATCTGCCGCCCTTCGCCAATTTATAGACGATTCATTTTACTCATTGGTTAGACAGATCCGTATGAAAGAGAGATCACGATCTGCTCCACGCAAACATAGTCGATGGTGGAGATTACGCTCGATTTTTGCGTTCATTTTTAGACGAAAACCACGACAAAATCCTCATTATTCCCCTTAAAGAGAAGAAATAGTAAAAGGCTAGCAACTGTCATACGAAATATTACCTGTTGCAAACACAACGAAATCTGTGAGTCGATTGAGTCTTCCCAACAGATTTACTAACATTAATTATTTTAGGTGCAGGCGCCTTATTCTATATTAAACATAATCGAACGAAGTTTTTATAAGTATAGTTTTACACTGATGTTAAAATGCTTTGAAATTTTATACGTAATTTATTAATTCGAAAAATATTTTTTAATTAATACGTAGAGTAAAGACATTTACTAAATTAACTTAAATTAGTCTGCTACACAAATTAACTACAGAAAAATCAGTTATTGAAACGTTAGAGCTATTATCGTTTCTTATAATTTTCTTTTCGAAGAAACAAATATTTATTAAATAGGGATTATTTTACTAAAACTCAAACAAAGAAGAGAAACAAAAAATCCAGAAAGTATTTTTTGCTAGAGAAAGTTTCTCCGCTGAAATATAGTATTCATAACCTCGTCCAAAGACAAAAAACGGCCTTTATCCTATATACGAACGTCAAGCAAAATTGTAGAGATCCTTTATATTTTGTAGATCCTGAGTGAATACATAAAATGCAACAGTTGAGCCGTTTATAAAGTAAGCTCCAGTAATAATTATATCTAGTCGCTACTTAACGTGTCCTAGTCAAGCGTTGCATTTTGTCAGATGAAGAACAAATAATGTGTTTTCCATGTTGACATATAAGCTTTCTATTGCAACACTATATGTGCTTAAATGTTAAGAGAAAATTGGAGGTTTTAAAAATCTTGGAAAATGATTATTTTTTAATAACCAATTAAAGTTTTTATACAGATATTATTTTTTACTAATTTAAGGATATATATTTATTAAGGTTTTCTAAATAAATATAATAATGTTGTTATCTGTATATTTAAGTTTATTTAAGTTTAAAATATTGTAACGAATCTGTTCGGCTAAAATTCATGAAAAGTAAACAGATGTCTGGGTAATCGAACCCCAGCCCTAGGGAGCGCAAGGCAAACGCCTTATCTGCACATGCACTACAGTCATGCTGGCTATCAACGCCTTATATTAGTCCCTCATCCGAATCAGGTGTCGGTATAAGCAAGAACAGTGTACGTGGACTGGAGACCAGTCATTCAATAATTTTGAATATCGCGCAAAGTAGTAGATTGTACATATAGGACAAGTAGTTCGATCATATTTTGTGGATAATTTAAAGTTAGGCGGCATGCAACGGAGTGTTAAATTATAATAAATAATTATTTTCAACGAATAATTGCTGGCCGCTATTAAAATAGAATAGATAGGTATAGTCAACGGGAGAAATCGCTAAAAGTACGCAGGTTCATGGCATGGGCAACTCGGTATGAGACGGTACGCGTGGAAAAGTTCCTTGCGCGGCAGAGGCGTTTAGTTCTTTAATCAGGGAAACAGGCGAGCAATACTTTTAAACAAACCAGAAATCTCAGTTAACGAGAAACAACATATATATTGTATAAAAATATAAAAATTGATACAAAAACCGCTACTATGCATCTGCATTTGCACCAGAGAGAGAAAGTCCCTAATCTACAGCAATTAAATCTCTGCCCAAAGGGCAAAAGGGTCTGTCCGGTATTTGGTCAGTGCTTTTCCCCAGTAATAAATAGCGGGAAAAGCCAGCACACTCAATGCACTAAATAGACCCACTTTACGCTCTTTTTCCCTTAGCTGCACTAGCAGAGTACGGCGTGGGCAACGCGGGGACTTGCGCCACCTTACACCTTTCAGGCCGCAGGCGTAGCTTTTCTGCGGCCTAGGCAAATGCGCTTGCACTTGTGAGCGGAGCTTCTCCTCCAACTCCTCGGATGCCTGACGCTGAGCATTATCCCGCCTGAGCCTTTCTAACTCGGCCCTGGTCTGGGCCTTCCTGGGTGTTCCTTTCCTGCTGGCGGCGGTGGTTCGCGTAGTTCGTGCGATGATGTTGGAGGAGCCGATCCGCCGACCGCCAGCTCCGCTGCCCACTGCCGGGACAATTCATCAACCTCCTGTCTGTGGGCCAACCTAAATATCTGGATGGATCCTCTTCTTCGTTGAACACCGCCGTAGCCAGCTTTCTTACACCGCCTCCAGACTCTTCTCGAGCTGAGCCTGAGTTTTCTGTTCTTCGCGGCCAAACGGCTCCTGCCGCCTGACATAGTCTCTTATATAATCTCTATCTATTTCACAAATGTATATAATTCAACGAATATAATATCTTTATCCTAGACAGTTCATCAGGAGTCATAGTTTCATCGGGGATAATATCGTCCATTAAATCCATGGTATATCACCAGGCTTTTTCTCTAACTCTTTAGCAGTGAGCTTGAATACCGTTCACTGTAAAGTACATTGAAAACCCATGGATAACGTTCTATATAATTATTCTATTATTATACTTATTCTAACTTTCTATTCAAGAAAGATTTAAAGTCACTAGTCATGTATGGGAAACTTCAAAACACAAATACGCTCAACTAGATGTTACATTATCCGATGCTAAAAGCTGCATAATTTTAGACCTCAACACACCTAGGGTTTTGTCTTTAAACAGAATAAACTGTTCCTGGGAAAAAGCACTGACCACCGGACAATACCGGATAAACTGATTCTTTGGGCCTCCTCCTTGCCACGCAGACTCTCCGCGGCGTTATCAGTGAGCTCCGAAATTTCTGTACGGATTTTGTATCTCTTTTTATATTTCTATATATTATATTTTAACAGACTAAAGTCAAGTCGGATTTCTGCCGAATTGGCAACTAGCGGGCAACAATTATTCATTGAAAATAATTATTTATTATAATTTAACATTCCGTCACATGAGTCCCAACGTTGATGTGATCTGCCCGGTTAAAATTCATGAAAGATAAAGGGATGTCTCGGAAATCAAACTCCAGCCCTAGAGAGCGTAAGGCAAACGCCATGCGCTACAGTCGCACTGGCTATCGACCCCTTATATTATTATATTATAAGGATTAGTCCCTAATCCGAATCAGATGTTGGTAAGCAGGGATCTCTCTGCCGACTACTCCCGAGATCAGAACCGTTATAATATACATTTAAAAATTTATAACAGATAAAAGTTATAATAAAATTTTAATAGATTTTTTACATATATCACTGTTTATTTAATAAAAAATAAAATTATAATTATAATTATATTGATTAAAAGTATTGATACAATCTGGAGTATTAATTTCATTTTTCGACGATAATAAGTCATTTGCATAATTGAGACATTATTGAATTGGGAAACTAGCATGCTTATCACTTTAACCTATGATAAAGCTAAATTTATAATGGATTTACAAAATTTATGTCATGGAATCATAGAATCATAGAATATTATACAAATCGCAAAGATTATTTATATATTTCATTAAAAATAACTGTCCGAAATATAAAAATATTTAAATAAATTATATAAACTTATAAGAATATTACAAGTATATCGTATTATGCATGTAGAAAACGCAGCGTTAATGTTAATATTTAAAAAGAAAATTCACTATTTATAAAACCAAACAACTTGGTCGATGATTCAAAAGCAAAGACTTTTGTCTAGTAAATAGCATTGACAAAATAAGCAAAAAATAAGTGAAAAATAATAAAAGTACTTGAGCACTTGTTCCATAGAACAAATTTACAAAGCATAAGGTATATAAAATTCTGATTTAATATTCAAAGTTAGAAAATGAATATTATACATTGACAATACGAAATCGCTCTCACGCATTTGCAGTATCGAAATATAATATTTAATAGTCTGCACAATCATAATCAGTCGAAAGTCATTTTAAAAATTGTAGCGATTCATTCATGCGTGAAGATGTAAGCAATAAGGAACGTGCTATTCATGGGAACAACCTTTAGATTTTAGGCCGAAGTGCAAGCGAATTTGTAAGATTCGTTTTATGTTACATTTTTGCAAACAATGAAACATAAAGAAATCTATGTAAAATCCTTATGGTCTATTTGTTTATATCTTATAAACAATATCGGTAATCACTGTAATTTACATGACATTATGTGCAAGGAGTAAAAAATTTTCTGAACGATTTCGTTTGATGTAATATTTAACGTAATAAAATTTTCGGTATAAATTGTCTTTTTCATTATCTCTCCTTAATTACAATACAAGACTTTTCCATAGCAATTTACATTGTACATGCATTTTAAAACCATCTAAGGAAAACATCCGTTCATAGTTATTTTAGAATGCACTTTGTGCGATGTAAATAATTGACTCGCTGTTCAACATAATAAATTCTAGAATGCTTGGAAAAAACGACTTTTTACACCAATTGTTTAACGCTAAGTACTATATACAAGCTTCATCCCTTGATCAGTAAATTGCATTTTTCTTTTTTTTTTGGTATCACCTTTTGGATTAGACATTAAATTGAAACTCAGATCTGGGTCTATTGCATTAGCACCATCATTAACTTCTGCTGCAGTATCATCTTAAAAAATATATATAAAATGTACATAATATTTAAGAAAATTATATTTGAATTGTATTGAAAATTAAATTTCATTTAAAAAATTATTTAATGATCTGATAAAATGAATCTAATATTTATATTGCATAATTAAGTCTTTCACAAGCACAATTTACTTTTTGTACATGTTTTAGTCTTTGTATTATTTGGATTTAAAACTTTAGATTATGCTCTGAGCAAAAAACTACGTGAGCATCTAAAATATCAACTCACTAAACATAATTAGTATCCTTCAATTTTAATAAGCATAATAATGATGCTTAGAGTGTTGCGAAAATGTAGAGTAAAAATATACACTTATCAATGTAATTCTTGAAGACAGTGAAATTAGTTTTTTACCTTAAACAAAAACAGTTAAATAGCGATAATAAATAAAATGTTGATTGTAAAAGACTATTAAAGTTTACTGATAAGAACTTTTCAAAGAACTTATAAGTAATTTTTGTTTTATTTCAGTATAAATAAAATTATTACCTTTTATATTGCTAGTATCTTTTTCTTGTAGATCTTGTCCTTGAGGATCAATTTTCATTGCATTTGGTGGAGCATTTACTTGGGAATTTGCTCCTGCATGTACAAATGTTTTATTATCTGGCTGAGACTTTTCCATTTGAGCTGAAAATTATTTTAATCTATTACTACTATCTAAAGAAAAGAGTATAAAAAAGTTTGAAATTTCTCTAATTCACATGTTTAACATCAAAATTAAACTATAAAGATTTTATAACAATATTTTATTACATAAGTAGACCTTCAAGCTATACAACATTTACTTCAATAAATTTTATAAAAACATTTAAACACTATGTTTTATATTTTAATTAGTTTCTTAAATATGTATATGGAATGTATTTATACTGCTCTTTTTTATTGCAGTCTATATTTGTCATCTAAAAACAGATGGCTTATATTTTTAAGTCAAGTATAATTAATATCAAATCCTGACAAGTCACAGTTATAACCACAGTCTTAAGAATCTATAACAACATTTATGACTTTTCCTGTAAAGCTAATTTTTTTAGCTTTGTAACAGAATAACGAGGAGGTAGGCGCACTGCACCAGGTGGATCCTGCGGTAATATAGGAATGCCATGGAAATGTAAGCCTTCTTGTCCTCGGGTAGAAATGTCTACTGCTGACCTTTCAACTGGACCCAATTGGGATTTTTTTATGACCATGTTGCTCGCTAAATTAGCAGAGTCCAAAAATGGTATGAAGATTCAAATTTAATTAATAAATAATTCTAAAATAAAGACTCACGAATAAGCAGTAATGGTGTTTGCTTTGGTGGTGGCGCATTCATTGACAATTTGGCCTTTTCTAATTCATTTTTGACCTAAAATGTATAAATAAGAATGTAATGTGGTCAAGATGTTATGTTGTATCAAAATATAATATTATCTGATATAAATAAACATAATTGACCTAATTAAAATGTTATTAGGATATGAAAATATTAATTTTATATTCACAGGATATACATACTTTTTTTAATTCCTCTTCTAGTTTTTTGTTTTCTTCTCTTTTTGTATCTAGCTGAGCTGATATAGCTTTTTTGTCTACCCTTAATGCTTCTAAAGTTGCGGTTTTGCTAATATCAATACTTTTATAAGATTTTAATTCTTCATTACACGTATTGAGACGATCATCAACTTGTGATAAATGATAATCGACTTGTGATAATTTAACATGAGCTGTTCTTGCATTGTCCTGGCAAGTTTTAAGTTGTTTCTCAAAACTTTCTCGTTGAGTTACACACTGATCTCTTTCTTCGACACTAAAATAAAATAAAAACTTAAACATTGATAACTGTATAATTCAAAGTTTTAATTATTTATAACAAAAGTGAACTTGTATCTTTTTGAATTAAAATATGAGCAAATTTAAGAAGTACCGCAATATATCATACCTTATTTTTATTTGTTCATTCAGTTCATCAATTTGTCGTAGGAGTTCTAAGTTTGTTGAAGATAGTGTCCACCAATTACAAACCATCATTATACAGGCAATCACAAGTCCCCCAACAAGAAGGGGAGGACAACGTCCTCCTCCAACTCTCATACTGTCTATACTCATTCCTTTAATATTACCAAATATCCTTCAATCCTTAATTATATTCTATTTACTTGACATATCAACTACACGTTTTATGAAAAATTTTTAAAAAGCTACAGCTTATCAAAATAATAATAACAAAACAAAACTTTTAACACTTATGACTAAAATTCATTACTGTATTTTGGAGCACATTTAACTTGAATATCACAGTCGTTATAAATGCATTATAATCTTCATTTTAACCTTAAAATAATTATAAGGAACATTTAAGCTGCTTTACATCTATTCTGACATCTAAATTAAATTACAGAAACTCTTATCGAAATATAAACTAACTGATTCATGACACTTCAAACCGTTACGTGACACGTACAGAATACAGATTTTGGTTTTTATACAACACGATTTATAGATGAGGAGCTGAGGGACCGCCAACCGGACTGCTTATTATAATTGTAAAAAACGATTTAATTAATTTTTCCAGCTTTAGGTCAAGCTGCTATATATTTTACAGTGTTGCACTGTTGCCATCTTGCAGTGCAACAATGGCGTCGACCCACCATTATTTGAATCTGCATGTTATTCTTAAATCGTTTTTTTATTTAATCATTTGAAATTTTTAAATAGGTAAATACTCAAGGTCAAAAAGTAAGACTATCAGTTATTTCCATCATATGTTAATAATCGAATAATAAGTATCTACATATTTGTAGCAAAAAGAAAATTGTATTTGTTTGTAGGTAATAATACTAAGTCAGGTAAGTGGTATATATATACGGAGCGGCGACGAACAGACGAAGCAACAGAACGGTTAGTAGAAAACTGAGAACGAAAAGGAAAGGAGAAACCGCCGTTTTGCAAAACACATGTAGTGGAGATTATGGCGGGATCGCGAAAATTATTAAAAATAGTTTGTACTGCAACACTATGTGGGCTGTTTTTTGCGCTGCATTTTGCGGGGGCTAATCGGCTAAATGTGCCCCGAGTTTTGCTGCCGGTATTCAACGATTTCCCCGTAAATTTTACCCTCGAAGTCACCGAAGGCGGTTGTTACCAATGGTAAGATTTCTTCTTATTATTGAAAGAAATTAGTGATGTATTTTGTTATCTATTATTTGTACTTTATCATTGTTTAAAATATTTCCTTCGTCAAATTTTTGGATTAATAATGCCTAACAAATAATAATGTCACTCAACCTAACCTAACTTTTTATTCGGTATACAATTTTTAAGTTATTTCTTCAAAGATAACTCATGAAAAATTGTTTATATAGATTATTAGATTTTTTCAAGTACATTGTATCACATAATCAATCTTATTAACTAACGTTGCTGTCATTTTTTTATCTAAATAGGTCTACTTCACGACCAGACATTGTGCGTTTGATACCTATAAATGAAGATTATGATCGTTCATGCTCTATAGAAGTCGTAGTTCAAACAGTTACCAGGGATCCCACTAGAAAAACTGCCATCATTCTTGCAGAAGATGTAGCCACTGGTCATTTTTTAAGATGCGACGTTATAGTAGATGCTATATTCTCCTTAAATATGGTTACTACAACAAGAGAATTATTTATCGAAGAGGCTCCAGAAGCTTTTGAAGTACGTGCATATGATGAACAAGGAAATGAGTTTACAACTCTGTCTGGTGTAGAATTTACCTGGGAAATAGGAAATATTGATAAAAAAGGCTCACAAGTTTATAATCTACCAAATAATGTGCTTCGGTTTATGACTTTCCATGAATCTCCATATGAAACACCACATTCTGTTGAAATGCTTGATGCCATTGGTAGAACTGGAAATATTGTTTTATTAGAAGGAGTAAAAACTGGAACGGCAAAAGTAGCTGTCAAATTATTGTACCCTGAATACAAGCATGTACCTCCTGTAGAAGTTGAGCTCATTGTTGTTGCAAATCTTATTATCATACCATCTGATGTTACAATAATGCCATTTGATAGTTTTACGTACAGAGTAGTACAGGTACACTTGATGAATACAACTTTTTGTTACATATTTTTATTACTTATTAATGCTTTTATAAGCTTTAGTAATATACTTGATAATACTATTAATATCTCTTTATATTTAGGTTCATCAAGGCCGTCTTGAGGAAATACATATCCCATCAAGTCAATATTACCTAGAAGCAGAGAATCCTCGAATTTTGGAAATTAATAATGCCAGAGCTGGTGCTTATGCTTTGATGGGTGGAAAAACAAAAGTTCTTCTACATGATAAAAATGTTCATGAAGAATATGGAACAGTTTTGCCTACTGCATCAGTAAGAGTAAATGAAGTTGCATATATAAAAATTGATGTTTTACCTCACAGAAGTCGATCTCTCATCCTGGGTTTTACACATGAGATTACTATTGAAATGTTTGATAGGTAATTATTTTTATGCTATAATTATTTACTTATTTATGAATTTAAAATAATAACAAGTATTTTAAATTTTGTAGTAAGGATCACAAATTTTACATCGGTGAAGGAGTTGAGGTCACTATGAAAATAAGTGATAAGTATTTTGACAAAAAAATGACAACACAAAATGGAACGCATGTTGTGGCTGTTCCAATTTCAACAGGAACAACCATAGTGCATGCAACTTTACATGGAGTTATTAATAAAAAAGGAAAGAACATTCCTATCATCCCGGAACTTACTGCCAAAGCAGAACTAATCATTCATTCTCCAGTAACAATTTCTCCGCGAATCTTAGCTTTACCTTGGGATCCTAAAGTAAAAACAAGGTATATATCTGATATTTTCCAATTTAATACCTTTTTTAAAAAAAGTTTAAATACTGTTTAATCAATTTCTAAAATTAAAATAATAATGAAATTATTAAACTAATAAAAAGTAATTCTACTTTATTTCAGATACGATGTAGCTTTTAAAGCAAGTGGTGGTGATGGCTCATATAGTTGGAATAGTCGTCAACCATCAATAGTTAGCGTTTCTCAAAATGGAGCTTTAAAAATATTGCAGAAAGGAACAGCCGATGTAATTGTATCTCTAGTTCGAAGTTTAAATAACCGTGACAGTGCAAAAGTTCACGTGTTAGTGCCCACAAAATTAGAAATAATACAGTATAATATGGAAGCAGCAGTAGGAGAAGAGATTCATTTGCATATTGCTTTATTTGGAGAACTACATGATGGATCTGAAATTCGAATGATTCCATTTAATGATTGTCAAGACTTATCATTTGATGTTGATATTCCAGATGGCAATTTTGTTGAAACTGATGGTGAACCTATTGACCCTGTCAGCATTGCATGTGCTACTGTCACAATTGTTAGTCAAACTGTAGGCATTTCTAAAGTTTCAGTTACCTATGGTAGAAATTTAACAGATAATGTTACAGTATCAGCTTATACACCTCTGGTTGTCATTCATCCTGTACAAGCCGAAACACTTTTAGCAGTAGGTTCATCAAGAAACATTATTTTCAAAGGTGGACCTCAACCTTGGTCTGGTGTAATGCAAGGTTACCAGAGAGAAACTCGCGTTACTGACAACAGTATTCTCGAAGTTGTAGAACAAGAATTACCTTATGAAGATGAAATTTCTGTATTCAAAGTATTGTGTAAATCACTTGGAGAAGGATATTTGACTTTCAGTGTATATAACTTACCAATACTTCCATCTTGCAAGGGAGGTGAAGCAGTTGCGAGTGTGAAAGTTATTTGTGCTAAACCTCGCTACATTTATTTGCAACCAGAATTTAAAGATGGAAAAAATTGTCCAGTGAGTCAGGATGCTGAACGAATCGTGGCACATAGCGAAGAATCTTTACGTCTACTTGTCATTGTAAAAGATGAAGATGGACGACGTTTAGATAATATTACAAGTTTAAGCATTGATTGGAATGTAAAACCCTCAACTAGTGCAACTATTGAAATCCTGATAGGAAGTCTGGAAGAAAATCAAATTGAATATCAAATTGCATTACCAAAAAATCATTATCAACAGATAATACCTAAACGATATATTGACTCATTTACACTGAAAGCTAAGATAACTGGATATCAAAAACACATTCTTTCACGGTAATTATATAATTATATAAAATATAAAATAGACATGTACTGTCATTAAAATTTAAAAGATTCAGCTTATAATTTTACTGTATAAAAATTTTCAGGCTAAATTTCATAAAAGATTTTATTTTAGATGTTTAAAAAGAGTTTTGATCTTTTATTTAGTTTTCAAAAAATTAGATTTAGCTATTTAGTGTTAATTTTATTTTAAAATTTTATGCAGATTATTTAAATTGAGCATACTAAATTTTTTATATCATTTATTTTATCCGTCTAAATAACATGTTGTCTGTTTTTATTAGATATCGAATTTCTCCCGAATACCCTCCATTTCCAGTAGAAAACGAAAAAGGTGCCACAGCGACTCCCTTGATCGAAGCCAGCGTCAATATCTTCCTAGTCAACGATACAGTTATCACTCCAAGCCGACTGAAAATCTTAAACGACCCGAACAGCAAGTACTATCTTCAAGTCAGCCAGGGCTCAGGATACTACGATCTCATTTTGAGCAGCGAAGAGGTAGCCGATGTGCGTTATATCGAGCAAACCCGCACCATCAGCATAATTCCTAGAAGATCTGGAACTCTTAGAGTTGCTCTTGTTGACCTATGCTTGACCTCAAAACCCGCTGAAGTAGAGATAGAAGTTCAGCAGCTAGCAAGCCTTGAGGTTGAAAGCGTCAACAAAGTCGAGAAGGGAAAGTACATCATAGCGAAGCTCAAGATGTACGATACTAATGGATTTTTAATGATGCTCCCTGCACTCGAGGCACTCGACATCAAAGTAGAAACTGAGAATGGCTACATCGACATAAAACGCGTACCCTCGAAGGAACACGGAAATCCACCTTTTGATCAAATCTTGTATTTGATACACGGCCTGGAAGAAGGCGAGGCGCAAGTTATATTCAGTAGTGGTCAAGGTGCTAATGAGGTACGGAGCGAAACAGTTATCATTCAAGTCTTCCCTCCACTTCAAGTTCTGCCTAAAAATCTTACGACACTCGTTGGAACCATCTATCAAATTTCGACCATTGGAGGACCTAAAAATGCGGAAATCGAATTTTCCACCGATGACGAAGAGGTTTTGGAAATCGATGTCAGTGGAGTAATAGAAGGAAAGACTACTGGTCAGACGACAATTTTCGCGAAAGCCGTCGGAGAGGATTCAAAGGGAAAGAAAGTCATTTTCTCTCAAGATCATGCGGAAGTCCGAGT
Organism: Megastigmus dorsalis; assembly: GCA_900490025.1. Lineage (NCBI taxonomy): Eukaryota > Metazoa > Arthropoda > Insecta > Hymenoptera > Megastigmidae > Megastigmus > Megastigmus dorsalis. The sequence continues at coordinate 74,352 of UELU01143181.1, read as the reverse complement.
TATTTTGCTAGAAGGAGTAAAAATTGTAGTTCCCACTTTAAGAATTAAAGTTGGAGCTATAATTCCGGTATGGGCTTTTGGAATTCCGGATCATTTGACTCCACTGATTATCGGATCAATGAAATCTCCATTAGTGTTTACCTGGTCAACCAGCGATTCTAATCTGATGACCTTGCACAATATGTATGAAGGAACTGGTATAAACGTTAGGTAAATGTAATATATTTAAACTAAAGTAGTTCCTACTCTTTTTCGTAATTAATTCTATTTTTATTTTGTGTATCTTTATAGGTACCAAAATGAAGTGACGCTAAGAGCTAAAGCTAATAAACCTGGAATCGCTACGATTATTTTGACTGCTACAACACCTTGCAACGTTCTCGGCGGATGTCGTATTCAACCGAGCTTTAGTTCCACCGTAAAAATAGAAATTTTCGAAGATCTGCAGTTGACAAATAAAGATGCAGGTTCAGCATCTTTAGTTTTATTGATGGCCCCGAATTCATCATTGAAACTTCAAACGAACCGTGACAAATTTGGATCGAATACATACAAAATATTGACCAGTGGGCAGGTCGGTGGAGAATCCGACGATCCAAATGCCTTGACATCAGTGTCTAATATTATTACAGTTGATAAAACTGGATTATTGCAATCAGGAGATCAGTATGGAAGTGGAATAGTTACCATTACATATATTGAAACGTACAGTTCAAAACAATACCTTACAATTTATGTTTATGTAAGTGTTATTCTATATGTTTTATTTTCAATATTTCAAAACAATGCTATAAAGCTTATTATCTTATCTTAACTACAGGTAAAACCAATTCACTATATGATGTTATCTTTGAAATCGAATGTTCGTATCCGAGCTGGTGAAGAATTGACAATGTTGCCAAAGGGCATGGATTTGGATTATGTACTAGAGTATTACGACAATGTTGGGTCCAAATTTCACGCTGCTGAAGTTGACTTTAAAACTTTGGCAAGTCGAACGGATTTGATAACATTCGCGCAAAATGACAAAAACACCGTAAACGCAAAGTTCCTCGAAAATGGCGAGCTCATCGTTAAAGCGTATAATGAGAAATACCCCAATGGAATGTTTGATTATGTACATATGATTGTTGGAGACGTTCTTTTCCCTACCAAGGTATGTAAACAATCACATGTCTTGTAAGAAATAATAAATTATTATTTCAATTAATTAATTCGTCAGAATCAAACAATAATATTTTTTTGACAACTGAACTTAAACTACTTATTATTGCAGACCGTTCTTACTGTTGGTGACGTAGTTTGCTTCTCGATGCCACTTTTATCTTCGGACGGAGATCTAGGCTTCTGGCAATCGTCAGCTCCAGAAATTTTATACGTTGACCCTATCACTGGAATTGGCAGAGCTCGAAGCCCAGGAAATGCCAAAGTGAAGCATAGTATTGCTACGCACCTTCGTGACGAAGTTGAAGTTATCGTCAACCCTATAGTCAAACTTACTCTGATTCCGTTGAAGGGCAAAAACATCACCGGCACTGAAATCTTTAGCGTACCTCTAATTCTCAAGGGCAAGCACGAGACCATTAAGGAGAACAATATTTTGTCTAGAGGTTTGAGCGGCTGCAGAACGTACTCTTCATTCTCGTTGAGTCACTACCCTTTTATCTGCACTGTACAGTTTACACCCCTGCACTCTACTGTGAGTGTGAAGGACTTATTTTACGCTAGGCCGAGATTTGATATTGTAACTGGTGAGTTGCGCATATTGATGAATCAATATAAACTCGATTTTTTTTAAAGAAAGTTGATACTAAATTTATTTACAAGTTGATAACAGCGAATGAATACGATCATTTTTTTAAAGCGATTTATGTAAAAGCATTTTTCATTTGATTGAAATTCTTTATTTTACTAAAATTGGTTGTATTTTAAAAGGATTTTACTTCTGCGATATTATTCCTATGGGATTACCATCTGTGTTATCGAGTACTTTGGAGACTCGACTACGAATTAACGCTTTGAGTCGTGATCTTGAGGGAACTCCAATCGAGGTATCCTATCTACCACCTATGTATATTCCTACAAGAGAGATATTATTCTTGAGTTCTCTTGGACAAGAAGTGCCAACGGCTAATCTTGATATTTATAGTCTTCCACATGTTTTGGAACATATTATTGTAAGTCCCTCATTAAACACCGTACATATAAATAATGTTGTCTGATTGTTAATTTCAAATAAATAATTAAATGTGTTATTATGCTACAGATTGAAACTCCTGAAGAAATTACTGTTGGGGGTCGCCAGTTTCTTTCGAAGAATGTAGCACAATACAAACTTAGTTTAACACAAAATCAAGAAGAAGTTCAAGGACGCAAAATTATTATCACTAATGAACTGACGAAGCAAAATGTTTCGGTGAGAATTTCAAAATGTTGATGGTAATCATTCAATAAGAATTAAGAAATTAATTAAATTTTTTTACAGCTTTTAATTCGAGTCCCCAAATACGATCAATTTCCCCGGATTTCGGGTATTCACTGGGTCGATTACATGTACTTTCATCGTTACACTTTAGGAACCTTTGTAATACTCACAATATCTTTCTTCCACTGTAAGTTTTCGATCTAGTTGGATACGCATCTCATGTCTAATTTTCAATATTATTAAAATTAAAATTTTTTTTTACAGTCTGGAAAAATAAAATGGCAAATATCGACATGTCAGTGAAAAATAAAAATGTTTTTGGTAAGTATCGAGCGAACTAATAGTTTCTTAAATACTGATCAAGTAGTAAAAATATTTTTTCCTTTTGTAGCCGAAAAGTGTTCACCTCCATTGAAAAAATCAGTGCCTGGTGCTGCGTCAATGAACAATGCGTCTAACTCATCTAGTCCTGGAAGTCCTGGTTCACCGTTAAGGCCGTTCTCAGCTTTCGAACCCGTGTATGGGGATCCGCGAGGATTCTTTACGCCAAACGCACGAAGAAATCGTACTTGCATGTAGATTATCTTATCTGTTAATATGCGTCTTCGGGGGCTGATGAATGATATTCAATATTTTTAAGACTTTCACTAATTTTTGTAAGACTAACCGTTTTCTATGTAATATTGTTACGGGTTGTGCTACGAGAACTGAACAAGAGCCAAGACTTACCATTTTACTGTGACGTACATGATACTTGTTAAGGATTGATGAATGTGTATAAAGTGTAATTATAATAGGACTTTAAGACGATACTAGGATGAAAGAATGAAATAGTCAATTATGAATTGACGAAAAAGTGTCATAATCAATGAATGGACATTTACAAGTTCAAACGTAATGTCAAATTTGTACTCTAATCACCACTCACGCATTACTTGTGAGTGCCTGACAAATTTAGGTGTAGTTACATTTAAAGGAACGTAATCCATTTTCGTGTTAAAAAACTGAGTTTACTTGTAAATTTTTTTTTTAATCAAATGAAATCTATTTAAAATAGCATAACCTTTTTAAAGGTTTTATTTGTTTTCTACAAAACCTTATTGTGTTTCTCTTATGTTACTGATTCGTTCCTTAAAAATATATTCATCAAACTTAAATATTTTAGTTAAAATAAGTGCTTAGGTTTCACAGAATTACCTCATTTTGTTATGTATATGTACAAAATTTTTACTTTATTTATATTTGTTTTTTTTTTTTTTTAAGAGAGACAATACAGTTTTCATTCTGTTACTGTAAAAAGTAAGCATTTATGTTATGAATATTTACCATTTGTGATCAATAAACAAATACTTATATAACTTAAACTGATTAGTGAAAGTGAATAGCAAAGGCTTCAATATAATACTTTGTATGAACAATAACTTGATTAAAGTTTATGTATGTACATATGCTTTCTTTAACATAAGAAAATGTGGAGAGTGATTAATGAGCAAGGATTTTTTCTTAATAAAGTGTTTAAAGTAAATGTTTATAAATAATGTTTATTACAAAATTCAAAGTATACAACAAAACAGTCGCACCTCTCACAGTCACGCAAAAAAATAATTTCTTATAAATGGTCTAGTTAAGAGTATGTGGTACTGATGAGTTTCAGTGCTTTTTTGTGCTTTTTGATAGCTTTTCATATTTACGTTTGCTGGTGAACCAGAGGGCAAATGGAATTGCTAACGATGGCAGAGTCATAACTGCAAATGCAGCCCAATCAATCTGAAATTAGTTGATTATTATTACATTAATATTTTATATAATTTTAAAAATTATTTCAATTTAAAAAGTAATGTATAAATAATATTTCTTAAAATTTTTTTTTTTATTAAACAAAATAGTATATAATTTTCATAACTAACTTGTCTTTTAACTTTGTATTTTTTACTTTTATTTTAAGTACTGCATATACATTTTAATAATAATTCAGTTTAAATACAGTTATAGAATATGTTTACTTACCACATGGGAGGAGAATTTCTTATCATACTCCTTGTATGAGGTAAAGTAGGCTAAACCAGGCTCACTGCTAGCGGCAACCTGCAGTCTTGGTGCAAACTCTTTCCTGCGGTAGAGTACCTCAGCAGATGTGAAGTTGAAATATCCAGGCTTCCTTGGTCTTACAACAACAGTATGAGTTACATTGGTGTGAGGTGGAACTCGATCTATTCTGGCACTCAGTTCACCACTGACATGAGCAAAGTGATCTGGGTCGAAGGAGTTGTCGGTGATTTCAACTTCAAGAGCAGCTGCACTACCAGTGTTGTACACTGTATACTGGAAAAAATGATGTGATTAAATATATAACTATTTATAACAGTTTTCTTAGAAAAATATAAATCATTTCACAATAATTAAAACATATTCAGTTTTATCTTTTAAATTAATAACTATCAGTATTTTAAGAGATAAATAAATATATACCTTAACAATAACATCCATGTTTTCAACAAGGTATTTGTTGTGAACGTGTTTGGCCACCAACAGGCGAGCTCCCTCGCTTTCTTCTTCTTCTCCACATACTGCAACCAGCACTGCTGCTGCCACGCATAACAGAAATTGGAGCTTCATACTGAAAACAGAACAATAGTCACAATTCAAAAATTGATATTAAAGATAATCTGTGCATGGAAAGATGTTGAAGTCATTCAAGATAAAGCACATTCAAAGGCGTCTGCTGTAATTTGATGTATTCCTTGAATATATAATGTTTAAGCGACGCGCTCTCATATGAAACATTTAAATCCAATAAATAACATCTATCGTAATTTTTTAAATATCCATAAAGCCTAAGATTCATTCAAAATGAACATTTAATCGTTTACGTATGGTCGGATTAATGGAGCATCAGTTGCTTGATCATCCTACCTTTCACGGATCAAAACGAACTCGAAAACCATCAATAAAATCACGATTATTGATTAAAAATATATTTATTCAATTAAACAGCAGCTCAAGTTATCTTTGAAAACAATAAATACATTTTTCCGACACTTATTTATTACGTAAAGGAAATAACAATCACTTTACTATACCTGCCGATGTGTTCTGGCTAACCTGCGAATAAACACGGGACAAATGGCCGGGCTGCCTGATTATCGGTACATTCGGTACATGTGGCGCATCATGCGTGTACTGCGAAGTAGAAAGGTGAAGGCAGCTCCGCTTCGTTATTGCCACGTACTCCGATTTACAAATTCGAGTAAACGTCATCGTTGTTCGAGATCGGAGAAATGTAGCGCGACTTCCGGTCGCATGACCGCCAACATTTTGGCTTTGAAAACTATTCAGCATTCAGCTGGCGATCAGCTGATTTTGACATCACTGTTTCGATCAACTTTTATTTCGCAGTTTTGGAGTACTTAACTCATCATCGATTGCAATTTACCTATTCAGAAGTAATTCAATATTTACATTCGACCGTACGTTTATAAGCGAAAAGTAAGTGAAGATGATTTCTTCACTGTGTAATATCTTACAGTCAACTCAAGTACAAAGATAGCGGAGTGTATACTTGTTTCAAATATTAGTATTGTTTGTTAAACAAAAATTGTCACAAAGATGTCGGCGAAAGTGTATCAATCTGACCCGGAATTGGAAACGAAAGTAAAAAAAGGTACGCTTATAAATTTGGTGTTGTATAAAGGAAATACTGTTTGTAAACTACGTTGAAGCCTTAAGGTTAGGATTAATATACTGAAAATTCTATGTTCTGTTTATTTTGTTTGTTTTTCAACTGCATTATACAGATTCCCATTATATTGTAGTATTATATATTTCCAGCAACTGAAAGGATTTCCGAAAATATGCACATTGTAGCCAATGAACCATCGTTGGCATTTTATAGACTGCAAGAACATGTCCGGAAAGCCTTACCACCAATGGTTGAGAAAAGAGTCGAAGTACTAGCATTGAGACAACAACTTCAAGGTCACTGTTATGATGTAGAGTATGCGGTAACTGCAATCAAGGGCATGGAAGGTGCTACAAAGAGTTTTAATAACACAATGGAATTATTGAAAAATGCTATTTTCTACAAACAGCAAATTAAGTATGAAGAGCAGCGACGTAAGAAGACAGAAGGCAATAAAGAATCTATGTACAAAAGACTGTCAGCGCACATTCCAAATCTGCCAGATGATCTTTCTGATGTTGTTAGGGAGACTGCCAATCGTGTTGAATCAATGATGAACCATGCAAGGCATTCTAGTACAGAGGGACAGCGAACTAATTAATATATGCTTAAGCTTACTAATTCACTGTTACTACTGTATTATTTAAAATTTTTACAATGCGAATTTCTTAAATTAATTCCAAGTGAGGAAATTAAGTTTAGTAATCATTACCTTCAATTGTATATATTTTGTTCTGGTACTCTGAAACCTTTTTTATCATTCTTTTGACTCGATAAATTGATCAAATAATTTTGCAACAATCTTCCTGTCCAATTGTAAATATTTTATAACGAGTTAAATACTATGTAAGCATCTGCTTGTGAATGATGGTCAAATAAAAAACATTATTTATTGTAAAATTAATTAATTGTACGTGCATGTTCTAAATTTAAAATTTCCTAGTTCTCAGCTAAGCAGTCGCTATGATGACTACAAATATATAGGTATACTTAATTGCAGTTATCCCAAATCTTCGACCTTAAGAGTGTAAAATATGAGTTCCGCGCGCTAAAAAGTGAAAATCCATATTCAGTGCAATCCTCAATTTCCCTTTATACCTACTACTATTACAAAAGATACTCGTATATAAAAAATATAGCCTTTTGCGCGCAGCTTTTCATCGTTAGTTGGCACTTCCGATTCTTATGGTGCATCTATATACACATAAACGTACAGCTCTCGTGCAGTGCGCGTGTGCAATAATGATAGTCTCGGACCTCGGCTTCTCGGCTTGGCTCTCGTTCTTACAATCTTACAGTAGCAGGAGCGAGTGCAGCACTCGTGTGCTCCGTCGTCAGTGCGTGAAAGTCCTCTGCACCGCGCGTAAAACACCATCGGTCTTCAGCTGGGGATAGGCTGGGGGGTGGGGTGTCGGGGGGAGCTCTAGAAAGAGAGGCAATATAAGTGAGAAGCGCGCGCGCGGGCGTTATGTGACTTTTTTCGAAAGCGCGTAAGAGACGGCGACGGCGGCGGAAAGGAGAAAACGCCTTTCGGGAAAACACGCGGTGTGCGTGGCGCGCGTCGAAATTCGACGGATATATAGACAAAGGCGATATGCCATGGCCGGTGGCGGCACCTCGTCGTCGTGTGAACTCTTCTGCTCCGCGACGGCTCTCGACGGTTTTTCTCTTTCTCTCTCCTCTGCACTAGCTGTCTCTCCGCCTCCTCCTTCTTCTGGTGTATAGTATAGCTGTGTGTACACGCACTTTCTCCGTCTCTCCCGTACACACACGCGCGGAGGATTCGCTCTTCTAACGAGAAACGGGTGAGTGTTGAGATCGTATATATAATGGCCTTTATACGCGCGTGTGTGTGTGTTATCATGACTGATTGCTGCTGGCAATGCTGGCTCAACGTTGCATGGGTTAAGGTTATGTCATATAGTCTTATTGATTTTTGCTGAAATTTTACGGGATTCTAATAAGCTGATGTACAATTGTATCCACGAGTTTAAAGAGAGCTTTGTGGAGTAAATCATAAGGATTATATGTGGGGGCTACTATGTTACATGTCACGCACATCGTGTATAAGTATAAGTATTGCGAAATAGACGGTGAGAGAGTTTAATCTGTGTTCAAGTTTCGATAGTTAGAATTCTTGTTTACCGGTTTTATTGATTTATGTAAGGAAGGTCGTTGAGAGGATTCATATTATTACAGATATTGCGATATACTTTTCATCGATGTGTCAATGACTAAGTTTTTCTGAGTTCTCTGTTGACTAGGGTAGTGCTTGTTAGCTATAAAGGGATGCCACACTGCGCGGGTAAATAAATTAGATTTTAAATTTGACGTTGACTGTTTTCTTTGATTACATAACGAGCATACTTATTAGTTATTTTTAATGTGCGAAATTGACACGTTGTAGAATCGAAAACTAAATTTTCGCTACTGTATTGTGCTGTGTTGCACCAAGTTAAACAACAAATGTAAATTTTGGTTATTTGTAGAGTTGGTGATTGCACATTTAGTTGAAAAACATGACATAAAATCTAAAAGCCGACAGATTCGTATCGCTTCAATTACATTTGTTTATAATATTTGTGCTGTTTTAAAAACATTTATACATCGATATATTGATATATTGATATTAAAATATTATTACAATTTAATTTAACTAGCCAAAATCAATTTTCATTTAAGTATTGTGTATTTACATTATATCATAATCTTGGTTTTGAAATAAAAATTTATGACTAATCGTGAAATTGTAATTGAAAAAAAATTAAATGTATCTTTATCTGTAATTTAGTATCTTTTGGTATTATCATAAAAAAGTAATATATTAAATATATATTCCAGTGTCTCCGACTTAGTAGATTTAAGTCCATGAAAGAACTACAAAGAATATTTATAATGCTTTAGGAACATAAAAAGTGGAATACACTGCTTTAAAATATGTTAATTATCAGTTCTTTTCTTATTCATCATTGCAAATTTTAGTTTACCGCTTAACTTACGTCGTTACCACAGAGTACAACAAAAAGTATGAGCTCGAAGGTTTTTTGTTGTTTTAATATGATTATTTAAAAATAAAAGTTCATTTTTCGTAGTATTCCATCAATGTGAATTTCCAGTATGTAATGGAAAACATTTTAAATTCTCCTTATATTATTTGATGTAAAATGCCTTTTATTTTTCTTTCTAAAATAAACTTGACATGACAAAGTTTTGGCAAAGAATTTACTATAGAAGTTTACCTAAAAGAATTGTAAATTATTCGGTTAATCTATATTACATTAAACATATTGTTATTGCACTGTAATAATTATTTGTAATAGTTTTGAAAATATACTGAGCTAGAATTGAGTTTACTTAATTTTGAAGCGTATTTAGTGAATTACGAAAGTTGCATATTTTAGTGATAATGTTAACTTCAACGTGCAATTAACACTCCTGGAAACTTATTATGTTAAACATTGTTAGCGTAAAACTTTTAAAATGCGTGCTTTAAAGTCATTTTAAAGATAACATTTAAAATATTTATTTAATTTTTCAAGTTCAATGCAAATTTTTAAAAAATTATCTATGCACACTTGTTAGCATTGACGAACTTTTTGTAGAACAATACCTACTAATAACAAATATTTTGCGTGCGATCTACTATCTAATTAAAAATACGGTTACAAATTATAATTATAATATTTGGTGAACCATGAAAATATGGGTTAAAAATTAAATTAAATTTATATATCAATGTTATTAGTATATCGTCGGTTCCTTATAAAACGGAGACGTAGAAATTCTTTGATAATATATAATTGGAATATAACATTTTCAAAGAATTTATACTTTAATAAAGTTGAAAAACACCGCTTTATATACAGAGAAAAATCGTCGTTTGTGAAATATCATCTTTCTTGAATCGAATTCGGAGATATAAATTTCTTGAACGCGACTCTGAGATGTCGTGATTTTATACGGATCCGACGATATGATATATACGTATTAGGTATACATTTAAAAGTCATTAATTTTAGTTATCCAAAACTATTGCTAGTTGATAATATTCTAATAATTATCTATTAACGTGAATCATATTATTAAATCAGCTAGCTATTTCATTAATAATTAATTTTATATACATGAACGGAAAGAAATTTTGTTGATAATATTACTATAATACTATCTGGTAAATTTTACAAGAAGCATAAATTTTTTTATTTATTTACAGTAATTTTTCCTAAAAACTGCTGTAATTTTTACTATAGAGAATGTATTTTAAAAAGTTTTGTGCATACTTTTATAGTCTTATAAGTACGTCTGCAGTACATTTTTATAGCCTTGTAAGTACGTGCAGTGTAAAATAAAATGTTTCGTGTGTAAATCGCTTCTTTTTCGTGCTCACGTTCCCGTAAGCGCATTCGAGGCAAATATAGTGCACACTAAAACTTACACGTGAAAACTGTTACTTTACGCATTCACTATACGAGTTGATTTGCATAATAATACATTACGCAACTAGTTCACGAAGTAGGTGCTTCTGGCACGTGTTGCTTTTACTATTTTTTATAAGTTCGTGCGTAAATCTTGACGTAAGATGCCTGTTTAGCTTACGTAAAGTAACCATTTTTCACAAATGCGAGCTTAAAATAATCTCTTTACGCATCCGTGAAAAAATTTAGCACACAGATATAAAAAATATTGCTTAACACTCGGGTGTAGTATTGTTTCGCACATGCGAAAACAGTTCACCTTATACCCTTCTATTGACAATTCTATTAACTCCCAAAACTATAATATATTTAGCACTCTGTGCGAGAAGCTCGATTTATCACTCGCTTCGCTCGTCTGCAAACGTTCACGCGAGCGTAAAACCACTTTATCGCACTAATACATGTTAAATTATTTTGAATAGAATCAGCTCCTTTTAGAGTAAGTTTAATTAAAATGGAAAAAAAATATTTTTATTTGTAAAAAATCGATAATTGTTACTGTTAAAAGAGTTGGTTTCACTTTTTAAGGTGTAGCATGTATAAAAAAAATACTATTTTAAGTATATACTTATTTATCGATTTGGAAAAAATATTTTTATTTGTATAAATGGTTGTTAGACATGCGCCCCTTTTATTTTTAAAGTAAACAGAGATGAAATCGGTGCCGACAACTCCCTTCCCTATAGCGTATAATTCCACGTTACATAGACCCTCACTCGTGCATCATCTAATTACCCCAAGCGTGGACGCGCAATGGAAGGTTTTTTCAGCGCCTCGAACAATATACAGTGCGTTCGCCTTTGGCTGCGTGGATCTAATTAATCGCGTCGAGAGGAGATCAACGACAGCTAAAAAGGACGAAGGGGCTTGACGCGTAACGACGAAGTATATGTATCGTACAATAACAAGAAGAAGAGAGATGACCGGGAGAAGAATCGGAACGAAGGCCGCCAATCTTCTCTCTCTCTCTCTCTCTCTCTCTCTCTCTCTCTCTCTCTCTCTCTCTCTCGCACACCCTAATCACGATTTGTCTTTTTAATATAATATAACGGCATGCACGCGAATGAATCGCATAACTTTGAAAGTTGACGGAAGGAGGCCAGGGCCGAACGAGCTCGTCGGTCCCGTATACGCATATATATATACATACCCAAGTGTCTGTGTGAGTGACTGGGAGAATCATTGCCGATCTGTAACCAAGTGTGAGCATATTATGCGTAGTGTACGTATATGGTTCTTTGATGGTAAGCCGAGAGGCGAGAGTCGAGGTGTGAATTATTGGATTTTATTGAGCGGCGACGACGGAGAGGATGATATTCTGCGAAGGCGAATATCGTTCCTTACCCTTCGACCGACTGACTTCGATGTGCGCCTCGTGTGCCGTAGTGCCAATTTTCGCTGGGCGGCATTTTCTCTCTCTCTCTCTCTCTCTCTCTCTCTCTCTCTCTCTCTTTCTCTTGGCGAATAATTTTTTTTTCATTGAAGATGTCCTGCATAATCGACTTGGGCGCGATGGATCATTGCGTCTGATTACAATGATGATTGTTGTGGCGCGAGCTTTTTTACTTGTTGATTGCTGATTTCTTATGCTGCGATTTGCACTGTATGTTTGGATTATATGAAGGAAGTAATTGTGACACCTTTGAATTTAGATCTTCTAATCATTTATAACTCTTAAATTTTCATTGAATGTAAATAATCTTATGAATAATATATTTTATACAAATTTTTCCGTTTCATAAACAAGCTATAACAAAAGATTTTAAATGTACAATAACTTTCAGAAAAAAAATTTGATACCAACAACTTCCTTGATTTTATCAATAATAGAACCAAATATAAATTGTTATAATTATAAATCCATAAGTGATGTAAATATTACCTATCTATATATTATATAATATTTCTTATTAAATTCATTAAATTCTTTCAATTCCAGGGGATTTCCAATGAATTCAAAGTTAGAATTCGAAATTTAAAAACAAAAGTTTTACTATCCCAGCTTTATTTTAATTTTAACAACTCATTGTAAACTTTCGTCTTGTCCATATCTATATGCCTTATCAAAATTTATACTTTCTATTGAGTATAAAAGTTTCACAATGGTCTTAGCTTTTTACGGAGGAAAAAGCGTGATACTGGGTCAAACATTTTCCTTTCTTTTTTATTTACAATTAAATATAATACTCCGTAAAGAAAAAAATTCAGAGTTCACGAAATGATATTCATTTAGCGTATATGGAATCTTGATTTTCATTGCATCAAGTTTAATATTTCTTGGATAATAAGATATTTGATTCAATTGATAATTTGAGAGTATATTAACGAGGAATTGATGAGGAGTTTGAAACAAATGATTTTAAAAACTTTACTATTTGTTTTTCTACGTTTTTATAATGAATTTTCAAACATTTATTAATATATTTTGCACATTTTCTTATCTAAATGATTGTACAATATATTGCACTTATTGAAATATCTTGTGGTGTGTGTTAATAAAATATAGCAGCATTTTCTTTACTGAATTGTTGAATTTGTTTTTCGATGATTATCGTAGGAAAACATTCAAAAAATTTATAATTCAAATTTTAAACAAGAAACCATGATTTTATCACTAGTCTTCAACGGTTTAATGTTTTAGCTGCTAAGTTGTCGGACAACAAAAATCTCAACGAAAATGCGGAAATTAAATAAACTATACTGAATATCTTTGTACAGGTACAAAATATAATATCTGATGGTAAGTACTTAAGATTAAACATGTTTGAGACAATGGAGTATTACATTTAATCTATTATGTCCTCTGAATTATTTAAATGTCGTAATGCTTTTTAAAAGTTATAGTCCTTGCATTGTTATTCTACAATATATCAATGTAAAAAGGAAGTAAATTTTACTTGGCCTTAATGGATTTAAAGTTAGAATTGAATATTAAATATACAGTATTTTAAAAGATAATACGTTGTTATTCTAAGTATTTCAAAGACAAAAACTACAGTTGTTTTTCACTGCTTGACTGTTAAAATTTAACTTTATTTTTTCTGCAAACACGCCAAGTAATAGATACGCGCACGGAATCGCGCTCTTTTACATTATCTTTGCCGGCGCGCGTATCAAGAGTGAAAGTAGATTCGCTCTCGTAATTCTCGATTTCGGTACGATTTTTGCACTCGTGGTGATCAGTATGGAACAGCTGTATAGATGGTCATTTCCCTTTGTAATCAGTTGTTGCTTACTTTCATTTTTTTATAAGTGGGTGTGTAAATATAGAGTAATTGAATTAATTAATTACAGTAGAATAAATTTCTTTTTTTAGATTAAGTATTTTCTTTCGTAGAAAAGCGTTATTATGTATGGTTGTATACATTGATGTGAAGTTAATCATTTTATAAAGTATCTATTCGTTAAATTGTTCATGATGTGTGAAAGTATTTTAAATCAAACTACCTATAAATTGAATTAAAATAGAGGTGAAGAATAAACTCGAGAATAAAGGAAAAATTCGGATGATTTCTTATACTGTAATAATGCAAATTTACACAAGCAGCTATCTAATTGATTACTTCGCGGCTTCTAATTCATTCATAACTATTGCTACTAATGTGAAAAACCCTTCAAAACAAATGTCTTTAATACTCGCTTATTACTCGAGCGTTGTATCTTTTGCAACAAGTAACATAAAACAAGCAATTATAAAAAAATCATACTAACAAAACGACGTCGCAGAGAGTTGTAGATTGTCGTACAATTTTTCAAGTATACATATATCTACATATATATAATTCCTTTTTTTTTTTTAACTTAATAAAATACGCATGAATTACCGCAAAATGGTTCGCAATTATCGTAAGCTTGACGAAAGGTTCATAGAAGAGTTTTCTATTTCTACTTATTCATGTTTGGCGCAAATATCGACTATGACATATACAGTCATTTCGAGGAACTAATTCGAATAGGATGTTTCTTTGCTGAATGCTGATCAACAACTAAAAGTACACTTTAGCCCGCGGGAAGTTTAAACTGAATCGTGCGTTCAGTATTTATCGCGAATTTCTAGTGACGTAACCGTAAAAACTTTTTAAATAGATTTCCATCGTAGATTCGCTAGCTTTGCTCGAATTGAGCTTAAGAATAAAATCTAGTTTCACTAATGTCTGATTCGCAGAAAGTAGTTTTAAAACGTTTTAATTTATTTCTAATTAGAGTAAATGTAACATTCTTAAATAATTAATCATCGTCATTTCTACTTCAATAATTATTGTTAAGTTTTAAGAATTGTCGACTAAAGCTTAATGGAAATGTTTACTACTTCATAAATGTTTATAACTTGTTATACTGTTATGATTTTGGGAAACCAAAATAAGGGTTTTTACGTAAGTAGCAATGACACATCGATCTTTATAGAGTTACAAATACATTTGGTTCTGACAAGTAAAATCTTCCGAAAGTTTACGTTTCTATTGGAAATGCAAGCATGCAAAATAATAGAATATTACTTACATAAAATTTGAACAGTGATTTGAGTAATAAATTATCTGAATATAATCGAAAACTAGAAACTTCCAATCATTTTATTATTTATACTTAATGTGATATACTTCAGGATGCTATTTATTTTTATTTTTAATATATTTTCAAAAAATATCAATCCTTACTGTAAGGTAGTATTTATATATATATATATATATATGCTGGCAGTCTCTGTTTTTTGGACACTATTGTACACCGATGAGTCACAACAAATTGTAAGTATACCGAATATATATGCTTTTCACGATTTTCTCTCTGACGTTAGCTCGGGATGATCATCACCCAATGTTTTAGTTTGCAGCGTGTATATCCTCGCGGAATTCCCAAGTACGGGAATACCCAAAGAGTCAAAAACTATAACGTATAGTGTATGTGCATATATATATATATACAACCGCAACCACCATGAAAATTATAATTAAGCATATAGTATAGGTAAAGAATTTCTTTGTCCTTCTCAAAATGTCTCCTTGGAAATAATTAAACAGATAATTGTTGCAATATGACAAATGAAAGCTGGTTCAATTTTTTAAAATGATATAACTCTTTACCAGTCAGGAACAAAAAAAAAAGTTTTGCAAAAGTTGATTAAAAGAGGAGACGATTAATTATGTTACTATCTAATAATTGCTAACACTTTCTAACAAAAAGATCTTTCAACAGACGTCATTATACTTCCATGAGTCATTCTTCTGAAAATTAATTTTTCACGACAATCCTTATCAAACCGAAAAACAAAATTAGAAAATCACCAAGATATTCGTCTATAGCCTCGTTAAGACGCTAATATGCCGTGTGCGTACCCAATTGTATAGAGAAAATCGCGTCTGTGACATATATCTCGATACCCCCAACATTGTTTCGTGTATATATATTATATATATATGCTCGTACGCGTCATATGGCGATCGGATCTATTATTATGCATAAGCGCACGTACGCCTCGATACCGATCGCGACCACATATCAGTGATGACAACGACTCTCTCGCCGTGTGTCTCCATGCACACACGCGCTTTTCATTTTCCGACTCTCCGTGGCGCTATTGGCGAAATATTGCGAACGGTGCAGCAGCGAGTGTCCGCGTGCATTTACTTCCTTCTTTTCTTTTTCTTTTCTTTTTGCATTCTTGGGAGCTTGAGGCGTGTCTAGAGTAGTGGCGCCCGACTGGCTGGACTTGTTATTATTAAGATACCGATTTTTTAATAATATTGTATAGGCTGCATGGTTGAGCCTATCTCTTATCTTCTATTGTGGATTATATATTCTTTTATTTTCAAAAGAATGAATTTTTGTTCTACATTATAAAGAATGTATAAATTTAATAATGAATCATTGGTTACTGAAGAATTTTCGCCCTTGTCATTAGTTGTTTTAATTGGAATAATAAATGGGGCTATGGTGAGTTTGCAAAAGCAAAAAAAAATTGAAAAAGAATATTAATTCTCGAACAATGTAGAGTATGAAAAAAATTAAATAGACATTAGGGATTTTTTTCTTCAAAATTTAAATAAAACTATGCACAGAGTTAAAAATAAATATTTCATAATGCTATATTTCATGAGTTTGAACGGCAAATGACCGTTACGTGATAAACATCATACTTAATCTAAAGATATATCTATCGTGGTTTGAATACCTGCGCATATTTATTTATGTTTATTAGATAGGGCAACCCTATTTTGCTCGGATAGCCAATCACGAGACTGCAGACTTTTTAAATATAGGTTTTCCAGAACTGACAACTTTTAAATTACTTTCATAAAACGCAGAAACATCTAATTGCTAAAATTATATTGTTTTTTTTTAAAGATAAAATAGCTTTTAAAAATTAAAAGTGGATTCAACTATTTTTGACCCACAAAACTATATTTTCTCCATACGTACATACATTTCGCGGCGAGCACAATTGCACAGAAATTAAAGAGAAATTCCCGCTCCAAAGGAGTTTCTAGAGTTCAAGGACTTTTACGTTAAGAGCCTCCGGTGATCACAGATCAAATAATTCTCAGCAATTTACTCGCCGTTTACTCGCTATTTACACGACACATTAAAATCAAGACAGAGTCCCTCGCCAACTCTCGTTTTCATTTTGTTCATTTTGTTTTCACACGATTTTTCTCGGCACCAGAAAACTGGCTACCACACATAATTAATACATCCTCTATATGATGGCATACCATTATCCATACGAAATATTCCGCCTTTATACAGTTAAGCAGAGCTGCAATAAATGGCGCCCACAAGTGCGTGTATACTATAGAGAACTGAGAAATTCCATCTTAAACACACAGAAAAATAGAATCGTTTAAAGAGAGGCTAAGGAATGCAGATACTATATTCCCATATAGAGAACGAAAAAGCTTTTGAAATCGGTTATGATATGCTATCCTGGGACGCCACCGCTGCCGCCGTGGTCACAAGGACGAATCTACGGATCGTCGTTACCGCGTGTATGCGTGCATTGTTGGACGATATATATAGCAAGTCTATGGATGTGTGTGTGTGTGTGTGTGTGTGTGTGTGTGTGTGCGCGCGTATGAAGTGCAGGCTTGTATGCGTATATGTGTAGGTTCAGCTCGTGGCAGCTTTCTCTTTCAAGGTCCGCCGAGTGCGGACGATTGGCCGCGGAGAGACCCGCAAGCTAAGTAAGCAGACGCGTGCCGCGAGGCGCGTTTTGTTTCTCTCGCGCGGAGCGTGAGGGAATCCTTCACTTAAGTTCGATGAATCTTCAGCCGTGGAGAGTCTCTCTCTCTTTCTCTCTCACTTTGCTTTATCGGTTTTATCGCTCTTTGTCGCGATGTCTGGCGCGGAGGAGCGTTAAATTGTCGACGAAGTCACGTTTCTTTTTTTTTATTGCGCTGGAATGCCGGTTTTAATATTGATGTTCGAGGAAAGCATGGTTTTGACAAACTGTAGCATTCCCTTTGACTATTTCGCTTTCAAGGTTAGTTAATTAGCGTTTGTAAGAACAAGGTTGTGGTCTTTGCGTAATCGAAGATATACAGTGAAATTGAAGAGAAAAACTACCAGACGGCAAAGCGAAACAGCTTTAAATATCTCTTGGAAATTGTGCAACCATTATTTTCTGTATTTTATTGAAGGTGAATGTACCAATTTCTGTTCTATTTAGTACGCATTTCTGCTAACATAGTTTTTTTGTTGCTAAAGGTGTTGTGCTTACTTTATAGCCTTAGAAATAATAATTTTTAATTGATTCAATATTTCCGTAATAAAAGAAAAAATGTGGAGTAAGTAGAAATCGCGAAGTTCACCTTCATTTCTGATTATTATTGGGAATAGCTATTTCATTGTTGAAAAAATTATAAGAATCAAAGGCTCAATTATTTTATTGCTGTATGGATACAATGGATTAGCGAAAGATATAATAAATGAGATATATTATCGATCTATATATGATCTGGACAATGATATGAAAATTGATTTTATTACTACGGTCGATAGTTGGGCTCGCAAAAAAGAGTTATATTAAAAATTACTATGTTCCGTAGTAAGTGTGGAACATAATTACAAAATGAGAAAAATCACTACGAAACATAGTAATTTTTAATATAATTTTTTTCTCCCTGAAAATGTATAAGCTTAAGTTTCATCATTAACAGAATGAATATTGAAAAATCTCGACACTGATATAGATTTGATCAATTGTAGAAACAGTTTGATCTATATCAAAATGACGCATACTTATATAGCTGATGTTCTAACGGTTAGCGTATAATATTCTTGATTTGTGAATGAGATCATACACGACCTTGCGTAATTTATTTAATAGGCTATTATAAAAAATCAATTTATATAGTGAATAGAGGCATTGCCTAAATCATTTGAGCTTAAACAGTTTTATGCACGTCTTCAGTGGAATTTCTATTCGTTTTTACAATTAATATTTTTATCTGAATAGCTTCTTTACGTTTATATATATCCGCGTAAATTTGAAAAGCAAAGGAACTATTCACGCAGTAATCCAAAAACTTGGTGTATTGACCGGATTGACGAGAAATCGCGAGAAATACTATATAGTTACTCTTCTAATCGGAAACAAATATACCAAGATTAGCAATCTCATCTTACCACCGTCTTGATCGCGACTTTTTATGCGATCTTTGACTCATCCCACTTATCACTCATCCATCGAAGAAAAGAAAATTATTTATAAAAATCTCGTAGTCGACTATATTATCTGGCATTGAGCTCCGTGTACCCTCGCGCGCATATCGCAGACAAAAGCCTCTCTTCTCTGAATCCTCTGAATATATCCAGAGAGACCATAAGCCTCGGAAGGAGGAGCACCAGCGGCTCCTCTGTGATTACGAGAAAGCAACGCGTCGCGCATACGCGATCGCCCGGTTCTCCGCATCAGAAATTATTGCGCTACGTGCCATCCCAGAGGCATACACATGAGAAACTACGCACACACCTGCGCGTGCGGCTATAATCTATCACCGTGAAAATTCGCTTCCGCCATTGGCCTAGTCATGCTTTGTTAATTTTTTTAAATAAGTTTAGGTGGGTTTAGAAGCGACTGCCTGGGTGCTTTTCGTTCGAATAATTAATCTTGTGTCTGTTATTTTTTTTTTAATTTGTACAACTAGTTCATTTCAAGCATCTAACAAAACTTACCTTCAAACTTGATTAGCAAATATGTATTTTCTCATATCCAGTCCATTGTTTAAGTTTAATATTTATAAATATTTATCAGCGGTTGCAGCTATTGTCTTGTATTTAGAATCATTACAACGTGTACTGTGCTTTCGTTTAATGGAGTTGTGGTTTTTATTTTAAGGCACTTTGTGTTTCAAATGTAAAAGTAGTTTCTTCGCTCGGTCTCAAAATGGACTTGTACATTCTAAGAGACCTAAGTTACTTCCGACAAAATCGAGTTTTATTAAGCTTACATTATAATTATTTGGTTAGAGCAATCAGAAAGTGGTTCTCTGCTATAAATCAGTCCATTAGAAATCTAATTTTTAGGTTCATTCTCTGGGGCGTGTAAGGTTGACGACCCACGTTAAAATAGGTCACTTCTGTTATACTATGATAAGCATTGACATTGGAAACACTTCCAGAATGAACTATGCAACCTCCAGTCTGGTCGAAGACACACGTTCTTATTTTGTCGCGCAGTTAATTGTGATTAATGATGCACATTTCGGTGTTATAATGTAGCTGAGAGTTGGAGGAAAAGAGATTTCTATGTGGTCGATGTACACCATTATTTCCAGAATCAACGGGTATTTCAAATTGAAAGGACACGTGCGTTCGATGGCCGATGTGGTTGCGTTTTTACAGTGAGCACAAGTAACTTAGGTCTCTTGCAGAACACTAGTACATACACTATATTCAGTGTAGGGTACTAATTAGAGCATGTTATTTTACTTACGCTTTATTTACAAAATTCACATCTTTTAATATAGAAATTATGTGAATCATATACTTTAAATCCTGAAAGCAGTGAAAAATTGTGAATAGACCTACAGATAAATACACGTCTTAACATAGTAACCACATTCATTATTTCATCATTAAAATTTGTGAACACATGATTAATATGTCTTCCATAGTAACCATGCAATACAGTAAACGCGATACAGTTTGAAAATGATTAATGGCGCGTGGTGAGCAGAGAGATCAACAAAATCAAAACGGATCGCGCGTCCGTGAGTTCATGGAACTATTTTCGTAAACTTGAGGACTCATCACCCGAAGAGTCACTAGAGCAGCGCACATATATCGCGAGGTATAGGATGGATGCGGCAATGAATGTCTTCTTGCGTCAACGTAATTGGCAGTTTTGCTCACAAAATAATAAAGGCTTATTAAGCCCAAGGGACAACTTTTATTCCATGTCTGTCGCTATGTCGTTCGCTTTGACTATATGGACCGTTAAGCGGACTAGGACCTTGACCTTGACCAGCGACACCACGCGCAGCGGCCTTCGCTTAATTAGACTCCTGAATATCGTGCAGTCAACCCGATGATGCTGGAGAAATCGTGATTGTTCTATGATAGCTCCCGTCTTATCTGTGATTAATCGTTTCGATGTCTTATACTCACTCTTTCTTTCTCATTCTTTATATTTTATATTCTTAAATTTGACGAGTGAACTAGTTTTAAAGCATTTATGTGCCATTAAACTTTCGGTTTTTGACTTTTTGACGTCTTATGATGGATGTTTGATTTAATGTTCTTATTACTTTTAATTCTATTTAAGTGTTTCACCTTTATTATTCGAAATGTTATTGATATGTGCTTGATAAATTATTGCTCAGAAATTAATAAGCGTATTTTTATTTACCAAATTTCTTTTATATCATTCAGGTATAATAAAACGGTGAATTTAAATATTTATTAAATATTCACAATTATCACAAGTTAATAATTACACTATCACAAGTTAAAATGGTGGAATGGCGGGCGAAATCAAACAGCAAATTCGTTTGAGTTAAATTCAAAAAACCATATCGATTGCACACTAGAATAAACTTTGCATGCAGTATACCTATGTCTAGAATTACAATTGAAACTATAACACAGGCAATCGTAACTGTGACAGGAGCAATCGCAACTATAAATGCCAAATGATAAGGATAATTTCAAAATTTAAAACATTTCCGGGTATATCTATTACCTACGTCAGTAAATTATTAAGCCTTTTGAAATGAATATATTGGAAAACTATTACAATATCACGAATTCAAGTATAGAATTCGTCTCTTTTTTAAAAAGTAGTTTTTTCTGTAACATTTATTATTTCAGCTTATTATGGGATGATTTTCTATGTAATTTTCAAGAGCTAGTTTAACCCATTAACGACCAAGACCCCGAATTTTCAACATCTTTTTCAAGGCTTTTTTTCAACTAAAAAATATCCGACGTATTTTGAGCTGTTCTTTCGAATGGTGATACCAATTTTTTATTAAATTACTCCTGCAAAAAAATATGGCGTGTTTTTCACGAAAAAAAGTTAAAAAATTTGGAAATTTTCAACTTTATGAATTTTTTTCATAAGGAAAATGCAATGACAATAATTCAAAATACTGCAAAAAAGTGCAATCGATGTTCAAATATTACAGGAAAATTGGTTTCATGATTCTAAAATATTTTTAACCTCTTCAAAATGGCCATATTTCGCAAAATCCCAAAAAAATTAAATTTTAATAAGCAATTTTTCAGACAACTTCTTAGAGGGCTCTTTTACAACTAAAAAGAAGGTTTTGAAAAATTTCGGGAAGATCTTATCCGGCGTATTTTGACCTGTTCTTTCGAATGGTGAGACTTATTTTTTGCTAAAACACTCTTGAAAAAAAACATGGCGTGCTTTTCACGAAAATAAGAATGCCTCAGATCGCATATTTGTCACCCTCCTTCTTAGTGACCATTCTTACTTTTCCTCCCTAGGTGTGTAATATACTATTTCAAACCTTATTTATTTTATAAATAAAAACATTTCAGACTGTTTTTATTTATTAAATTGTTAGAAAAATGTTCAGACTAAATACGAAACATGTAATTTTTCAAAATTAAGCCTTTACATAGACATAATTAAGGAAAGCAAAGTTCGTACTCTCAAAAGCGTTCCAGTATTGGGTACTTTACCTTATTTCTTTTTGAAATTTCCCAGAATAAAAAAACACACTGCTTTTGGAATGTTTTTGGAACACTCTATTCTCACAAAAATTAATGTAAGTCGTTTCAACACCGTTGTCTTAAAATGTTTCTCTCGCGATCACAATGCGTGCTTTCTCTTAGAAGAAGTAAAGAGCCTTTCTACAAAAGAATTCCTATTTAAAAATGATTTTTAAATTTTTTTTCAAAGTGAACCATCTTTAGTTTCGAGCATTTGAATTCTGTCTGAATACAATATGCAGCACTTGACTGAAACTTTTTGATTTCATAATTTTATCATAAGTAAACAATGTATATCAAATTATTAAATTGTTTTGAATGTTATTGAATTATTTGCTTTCTAGTTTAATGTTTTACGCGTGTAAATAAGTGGTACCCTCTTATTTCAAGTACTCTAAACGAATTTTTTTTATAACAGATTTTTCCGTAGGAAGAGATTTTTTTCTAATAAAATAATGAAATCGAAATATAAATTTAAAGCTAATAAATATTATTAAACAGATGATAAAATAATTTTTTACTTAAATATACTTTGAAGTAATATCGTTAAAATCTACCTAGTTGATTATGTAAATTACGCATGTTTTATAATTATTACGGCAAAGGTATACAAGTTTATAGAATTATGCAAACACACGTATGTACTAATTTCATTGACTCGTTGTATATAAATATGTAATGCTATCAATTTCACTTCGTCATGCGAATACGATAAAGTTGATCTATATATACATATATATACCCACGAATTTTATGATATCTAATCCTTTCATCTCACCTATATTAAATTTGATAATTATTTACTGTAGATTTTCAAAGGAATTTATACTTTTTTACGTCATACAAAATACTTAATAAAATAAAAAAAAAAACAAAATTATAAATTAATATTTATACGAAATACTTGTGTGTGTGCATTGAGTAATATTTTAACGTGTAAAAATTGAAATGATAAACTTGATCGATACATATTTAAATCTTACAACTTTTATATTTTAACTTCGGTGTACAATTCCGGAATTCGGTTAAATAACTCGTTAAATATTACGAAATCACAGAGAAACATTGCTAAATATTAATCTACAATTCGTTTAGGCGTATTATCAATTTAAAAACACCTGTCATACACATGATAGGGTTAATGATCTAGGATGCAACACAATAGACGACACCGAGGCAGCGAACAAAAAAAAAGAAAAAAAGAAAAAAAGAAAAAAAGAAAAAAAGAAAAAAAAAAGAAAAAAAGAAAACAACGGCGCGAGTAAAAGCGCAGTCGCACTGCGGTTGCACAACGCACGTGTGTGCATGCATGCACCACCGGTGCAGCGTATACACCTTCCTCTCTCTCTCTGTCTCATTTTTTCCCTCCGCTCGCCGATTACGAAAACCAACAACCCAATGCGTATATATACATGTATACGCGAGGACGAAAGTGCGTGTACGCGTACACGTATACATTGTAATAATGTGTGAGGAGAGTATACCTGTGTAACAGCTGTAACGTATATATATATATATATATACATCATAGACGAATAAGTGTTATTACACGTATGCACGAGCATCACTAAAAATAGAATGGCTAACTCGCATAATAATTCATGCATTTTCTCTGGTGACAGTTGGTTCGCAGGTGTCGAAAGCCTCGTACAGTATGTATGAGTCACGAGTGATAAAAATTGTGCAGATAATTGCTGAATATACCCTTTTTCCCTTATGGTATTTTCATTGGTGCTTGGTGTTACGCGGTTGGCCTTAGCGACGCAGCAGAGGAGAGACACTTGTTTAATTCATACCTCTAATAAATTTATATGCGGTTTTCGAGCGAGGCCGGGCGTAATTAAAAGAGACCGAAAGAACCTAACGCGGCGATTGGTATAAATAGAGAGTGGCTTATTATACTGATAGAATTTTTTCGTATTTTTGTTACGAAGAATGGCTAAGGGATACATTGTGTGCTGAGGTGGAATGGAATGAAATCACGCGGAGATAATTTTTTTTACTCAATTGTTGAGTATTTGTGGGGAGTATAAGTTGTGCTTTCTGTCGGTTGTAAAGAGCTTTTTTGGATGTTTAGAGAATTCAGTGAAGATAGTGGTACTGCATAGTGTTTTTATTTTTGATATATTGTCATTCTTGCAGATTGTTAAATTATTAGTATTCATTCAATCATCTTGCATAAAATTTTATTTTTCTATATGTTTTATAAGTTTTAGAACCTATAATGGAAGTACTTTTATTTACCAATTCAAGTATAGTAATTGATGGTTCAAATGTTATCTTGCGATATAAATTAATTTTTATTAGAGAAAACGGAACTATCATCCTTTGTTTTGTAAGCATTTAATTATTTGTCGTTTCCAAGTGAAAGAGCAATAGCTCAGAATCCGTTTCAAAACGACGATATCTCGAATGCTGCTTGAAAATGACGACACCTTATAGAATTCGTTTAAAAAATGTAGCAACTCTCAAACGCCCATTTTTTCTCGACTTTGAAGCAGTGTTTTGATGCGATTTTCGTATAGAAATTTTTCGTTAGATTAATTAGAAAATCATTAGCACTAAACAATAAATTTTGTACAAGTAGATAATACCGAGTGTCATAAGCCATTGATATTGGGTCCATTTAACGTTTATACATAATGCACACGAGGTTCAAACGTGTCGAAATAGGCATTGCCTTTACGAGGTCGTATTTCCCAAACGAAGAAAGATGGCATATTGCCACTTCACTAAAAAAAAGCTTATTTTGCATTAAAAAACATATTCAAATTTGGTGAAAATCGAAGGTGGGGTTTTTGAGAAAATCGATTTTGAAAAAAACGACTTTTTTCTGTTTTTCCCATTTAGCTCAGAAAGTTTTCAAGCAATTTGAATTAAAAAAAAACAGATGATTAACATCCCAAAGTTTGAAAAAAAAAATCGAAGATGTCGATTTTTTTGTTCGTTGAATCCATTTATTATTGGGCCATTGTTAATTTAACTTTGAATTATTGCACATACATTTTTTCGCACTTTCCCGTTAGAAGGAAATATTTTATTGAATTAATTTATTTTAGTCCCTAAACAATGGTATAAGTTATATACCTTAACTTTTTATTACATTGAATTCCCGCAGCTTCTCCGTTATTTGGATTGTTTCATTTTTATGAAATACATAAAACTTTTTACTACAAAAGAAATACGTTTAGAGGTATGCGATAAAAATGGTTTTTCTTTTCTTTATTGTATTTCTTTCATTTTTAGTCTTTTTATAGCCTTAATCAGTCTTTATCAATAATTTAATTTTATCAAAGTTTTATATCAGCTGTTTAAAAAAAATCAACTTAAATTAAGGATTATCATGACTATTTCGTGATTAATATAAGTGTCGTTTAATTTTAGTATTGATTATAAAGTTTTGGCTCGATACATTCACAATGTGCTTCTATAAGAAATATTCAAAGCAAATGTGAATCCAAGTTGTTAAAAAATAATCGCAAAGAAGAAAGTAAAAGTAATAATGGTCGCTATATAGATTGCTATTATTGCCAAACGATAATCGAATCGTATCGCATTGATTTAGCTAATCAATGAACGAATAGTCCGATGCGCACCGATACGCGACCGGCATAACTTTCTCAACGCAATTATTTGTTCAGCCTCATCCGATCCTGATCGAGAGCAATAATAGATTATACGTGCGTACGCGAGTGTCCAATGTCGCTCTCTCTCTCCCTCACGCAGTCCACCCTCGTAAACTGCAAAAATAGAGCAGAACAACAGACGAGAGATTCGTTCTCCGAAGGCTCAGTTGCGCGTTAAAACCCAATCTTATAGAGCGCGCCTAAGACCGTGAAATAAAAAAAAACATATAGGCAGATGTCGAAGCGGCGACGATTAAAGGGTCAAAACACACATAATAAAACAGTTTGGGGGATAGAGGCGGACGGCTGGTATGGGAAGGCCCGAGCAAGTCTTCCGGTGAGTACACACACACACACACACACGAGCTCTATACGCGATTACGAGGCTGCAGTATACAGACAGGCGAGCGATCGCGCGCGCGAGGAGTGAGAGAGTGAGAGAGAGAGAGAGTGAGCGCTGACTGACTGACTATAATACTCGACCAGCGAGTGGCCGGTGTGTGTGTGTGTGTGTGTGTGTGTGTGTGTGTGTGTGTGTGTACGTTGTGGCAGCAGCAGACGGCGACGCGCGAAGAAAGTGAGAATTCAGTCCTGGCGCGAAGCTCAGCACGGACGGTTCATCCTTTCACGGGAAGTACACACAGATACACACCATCTCGCGCGACTTATATACTACCGATTCGTACACGATTTCTCTCTTGGGCCATTGGCAGTGTGTCTTTTATATTTTCTACAATTTCGTACAAACTCCGAGTGCTGATAGAGAGAGAGAGGATTCTTTTTAACGAAGATCGAGATCAGTGGAAGAACACACACCGAGAGAGAGAGAGAGAAAGATTATAAAAAGAGGAGATCGATTGTCGAGTATGAAGACACTCGGCTCGATGCTCCGCATGAACTGAGAGAGCAAGACGCGAATGGATATTTTTGGCCTGACGTTTATATAAGAGGTATGTATGATGATAGCGGGGAAGTGAAGAATCGGGGCCGGCATGCGCATGTGTCGCTGTATGCAGTGCTGTAAGAAAACTAATTGTCGCGCCGATAAGGAGTTAAAGGGAAGAATCGGTTCTGCCGCGCTGCATCTAAGTATATGTGTATATAAGCATTCTTTTCGATCGGGGAAGTATAGAAGCAGAATCCTACAACGGGTCAATGCCATTGACTGCTAGGATCGGTCTTTTTCTGAATGAATAAACGCTGCTACTTTGTGTACACACTTATTTTATCGCGGGAGCAATCAATTTCTGCATAGTTTTTGCTTTCTCGCAGGCTGCAGGAGAAAGCTTTTTTAGTATAGACGTATGCGCGCGCGCGGCTGTACCATCGCGATTGTATTGTGTATATTATGGTGCGCGCGACTTTTATTGCGATCACCTATCCGACGATGAAAACTTGGTTTCTTTTGATATCCAACTTTTTTTACTTGCGAACCAAAGGCTTTCAAATTTAATAAAAGAGATATATAATATTGTATGGGGACCCGGTCTGTTTTTTTTTATTTTCTTTTCGATATAATGGAGATACTTTTTTCTATGAAATTCCGAGAATAGTTTTATGGCTCTTTCGAAGCTTTGTTATTTATTGTTTATTATCGATGGGTAATAATTTGTTTTATTAATGCTAATTTACTTGTTCTTCTTTTTTTTTAAGATGTGCACTTTATGGCATGTATGTGATTGGTGAATGAACAGTTGGGCTGGAAAAACATTCAATTGTACATATTTGAATACATTATTATTTATGCATGCATATATATTTTGTCATCAAATAGGGCAGATGAGCAATAATGTTGTAAAAATAGTTATAAAAGCTTTATTCGCACTAATGAGAATGGAATTATAGCTCAAGGTTCACAGGTAAACGCTATAGGCGAAATTGTTCATCAATAACGAAAAGTTAAGTCCTGTAAATGGAATTCATGCCCATAAAATACGGAGTATAGTTTTCGGAGGACAGTAATCGATGCCTAAACTAGTTATCAGGAATATGTGTGTCGCTATGCGCTAACACGATCCTCATTAGTATAAATTTGGAAGTCGAAGCTTTTCAGTCGAAATAAAAGTTGGGAAATTTGGCCGGTGCACTTGAGAGACCTCGGGATTTACAGCTATGGGCTCTCGGCTATTAATGATGCTGCAACCGGTCCTATCATTAAATATTCGAATGGGCTATGATAACATTATACCTGCGTGTACGGATAACTTCTGAGAACATAAATTTTTGTATTATTGCACGACATGTACTCATTCTTATACTCGCGTCCGCGCGGCGATTCGCGGTGAGAATAGTCAACAGGTCGTTGGATTTTGTAATCTAAAATTACAGATTGCCCAGCGATGATTATAATTTTTTCCGTATACCTCACTATACCCGAGATATTCATGTCAATGCTAAAATAATTAATATAGCATCAAGTAGGCAAGTCTCTCGCTATCTTTTTTCTATCTTCCACAAATGCACGGCGCATATCGAAAGCATAACTGATCGTTACCAACAATGGAAGCGAGTATAGCTTCTGGAAAATAGCGATAGTATATAAAACCGGAATAATAGCCAATAAGATTACCTAACGCTTATCTCGAAACACCGCGAATATGTTATACGGACGAAGCGCGGTTGTAGAAAATATTTAAATTCCTGGTGGTCTCGTCTTGGATTCGGACCTCCGAAAATTTGCCGATTAAGTAATCGCTCGGCCGCCTACTTATATGCCGATAAAGCCGCTGAGATACGATCGGCCGCAATAAAAAATAAATATAAATTTCTTTGGAGAATCGAGAGACGAGGCGACACATCAGGCGCGCGTGTGCCGATCTTTACACATATATACGTATACAGACATTTCATTGATCCGATTCGATTGCGTCACACTTTTTATACCTAGAAATCTGTTCTCGCGGACACCGTTTATTTCGTATAAAATTATCCTGGATTCCGTAAGATACGAGTCACGTGCTTGTGTACTTTCAAGTTCAAAAGAAAGCGCTTTGCGGTTGCTTGTTTGTGTACTCGAACAAAGTAGAGAGAAAAGAGAGTAAGTGTGGGAAAAATAGGACGTTTCGGATATATTTGTTTATCGATGCCGATCGGTCGGTGAGTGTTGATTTTTCGCGCTAAGGTTAATTTTGATTTATTAGAGCAATAAACGAGAGGTAGACGCGCGATGACTTTGATGCGGTCGTTTCCGATACGTGTCGGCTAATTATACGTTTCTTGGGATTTTTCGGAAATCGTGAGTGTATGAGAAGTGTGTGTGTGTGTATGAGAGAGAGAGAGAGAGAGAGGGAAAATCGACTTGGCGAAAAACTTTCTAAAGCGCAGAAGAGGAATTCCGTTTGAGATATTGTCACGACTACGTAATTATGTAATGCCTCATTTCGCCGAATATTCTGATGAATATTGATCGACTTCGGTAAAGAAACTCTTCGGCGGTTCTTACGTATTTGTTTCGTTGATAATTAAGTATGTATAAGAGGATTTTATGTTTGTTATTATCGGTGCAATATAGCTTCAGTCAATTACTATAGAAAAATTAAAAGCTAAATTGAAATATGCAAATGGGTGTAATTAGCTTGTTTGGAGATTATTGTAGGAGCGATCTCCAAGTGTTTTAAAACGGTGACAGAAATAGTTTAACTGAAAATGATTATACCGTTCGAAAAGTAAAAGTAGTTATAAGATCTTATGTATTTATTATTAAAAATTAAATTATTGAAAATTGAATTACTTTTGACTACGAAAAGTGTATAAAATTGTATTATCATTGAGCTTGAACTTGTATTTCATTGTTCACTTTAGCAAGGTCTGCACAATATGCAAAACATTCGTGCTTTGTTATTTCTACCGCTATAAATGTATAACAAAATTTATATTACAAATTCAACAAATATTTAGCATACGGAGTCGAGTGCCAAGATATTTCCCATTTATCTAGAATATTCATACTCACTCGTGACTCCTGTTTTTTTTTTGTTATCATAATCCGCGATGTACGCAGGTGTAAAAAAGACCGCGCGGCTTTCGAAATTTAAAGTTTCCTTATTTCTTTTGCCGCGAATAAACAGGACGTTTTATTGCATAGTTTGCGGTATGATCACTTACTGTGTACAGGATGCAAAGTTAATGTTTACCTTATACTTACTTAATCCTATTACGACAATCTATTCGTTATTATAATCAGACAAAAATGTGTGCGTAATGCATATAGATTAATGAATCAATCAAATGGATTGCGTTCAGTCA
Source organism: Megastigmus dorsalis (assembly GCA_900490025.1). NCBI lineage: Eukaryota > Metazoa > Arthropoda > Insecta > Hymenoptera > Megastigmidae > Megastigmus > Megastigmus dorsalis. The sequence continues at coordinate 43,725 of UELU01143181.1, read as the reverse complement.
ATATTTTCGTTTCCTATACATAATTATGTACATTGGGAGTATGAATGAAAATGTCGAGTGGAAATTCAAACATAAATATTTACTTTAATTGTATCAAAATTTATTCTCGGGTCAGCTAAATTATTTTGCTCATAATTTTAAGCAAACATTACCAACATTGCTAATCATATAATCAGGCACAAATTAACTAATGAAATCGAACGAACCTATTCGGAACAATTAGCTCGTACTAAAAGAATAGTCGAATAAAGTGACCGCGAGCGGCCATCAATCCCAGTGAAATCCTGCCTTAAAACGAAAGGGCGATCGCGCAGCCGGAGATACGAGGCGCGCGTCGGTCCCTCTGCAGCAATAAACTTTAAAGCCGCTCCGTATGATCCCTTTGGTCAGTTCTGCCGCGGTCTACTGCTGCAGTCCGTTTTCATCGGCAAGCCAATGCGGTTCGAGACTGCATCTGCTCGTAGTTAGTCCTGGGCAGTGTGGCATATAGTGACGCACTTGATGCCTTCGTCTTCGCGATTCTTATCTTGTCGGTCTTTCTCGCTCTCGACATATTGCGCGAGTAGCCGTTTCGTTATTTGACTTGCGCGTTGCTCATCTTCTCTCTGCATACTTTTAATTTTTTTTTTGGCTGCCAGGATTTTGGATTAATAGTTATTCTTATCGGTGCGGACGAAGTTTCTTGGTAAGAGCATTTGATGATGCAATATCTTTGTTGAATTAGGTGTGGATTGGGAGAAGGTTATTTTTTTGGACCAGCTGTAAAATTTAGTTTCTTTTAATATTTATTATGATGATGATTGTAGTGAATGGTGAATGTGAATTGGTGCATATTTCTATAGTGTACTGTAAGTCTTTATTTTAAAATTTTGAGAATAATTATTTATATAAAATCCATTGATGTAGATCTATATTGGATTTAATACATTAGAAGTTATAATTATGACATGAGACCCCAACATATTTTCTAAAATATTTATATTCTTAGTATACAAAAACAAATCAGGATCTGAATAATAATTTTTCAATTTCTTGTGATATTAAAACTGGCGGTAGCTGGTGAAACGCATAGCCAAAAAAAAAAAGAACTATGAAGAAACTACAGCTGACAGCTCTGACACTCGTATAGCATTACGGATATAAAAAAGTTTCATTAACATCGTATTATTATAAATGTACATAAATATATTGCAGATATTTCAGTTTTCTCTTTCTATATCAATTAATTGCGGACAATCAAACCCTTTAGAACGAGAATGACTCATCATGCTATAGATCAATTAATATAGTTTTACAGTGAAAGTCCATCCCAAAGGACAGTACTAATTCCACTCGAAGAAACTTACGATCTAATGCACCGCTACGATCACTTTGGGATACTCCAAATTGTATATTTACAGAAAAATGTAGGTGCATTTGCGGGAAATATTCCAATCTGGAAAGTCCTAACCGTCGCTCTCCTCGCGCGCCTCCTTCTAATTTTCCACCAATACAAAGATAAATACACCACTTGGTTATATTTATAAGTATAGCCGCGCAAGCTACGGCGAGACCTGCAGCAGCTATTTGTGCGGCGGCGCACGCGAGGATGCGAGAAAGTGCAGCACGAGGCGGCGGCATAACTTGCTCGCCCCTCGAATTCCCATTCCTTTTCCTCGAGTCATCATCGTGTTGTACGTCTGGACGGGGTTATATAGGATCTGTCATATTATACGTCTCACTCCGAGGGCCGCCCGCATCGAGGGCCTTCCACTTTATTTTATGTACTCTTGTTTTTGCTCGCGGCCACGCAAGTTTTCACGTGGTAACTGGTATGGTCATCGAGTTAAATTTAATCGAATGATTTTGCTATTTCGCGCAGATGGACGCGAGGCTATTATGGGAAACATTCCTCCGTCGACTTTTTTCATTGATTAAAGACCGATGAATGTTCTCTTGACATAAAACTTTTTTTCCCTATTGCAGGAGAGAGGCAAATGTGCCGCTTCTCGCCTAAATTTAGATTTCGACACTTTTTTGTCTCATGCAAAATCGCTGGATCGATATTCAAATCGGCGATTTGAATTTTTAATATACGGCCTGCCATATAGTTGTATTTTTGGATGGGTTAAATTGTCGACAAATTGCTCAAGACTGCACACATATTTGTATAGGGAATCCACCCAGTTTTGACCTGTCGTTCATTTCTGCGGCTTTATTGATCTTGGCCGCGGTACAATTAATTATAATTGCAATATTATGCATGACCAAATTTATGGTTTTGTTCGAGCAGCTTGAAACAAATGAAGATTAACTACATCTTTCCTTAACAATTTGCCAAACGTTTAATACTGCGATAAATTTCAAATATCCCAAATTTGTCTCGTGATGCTCCACTCGGCAACATTTGCCTCGATGATTTAAGGGCGTCCGTGAAAAAAGCGTTGCATCAACGCGTAACAGCCATAACAGCTTAATGCATGAAAAATCCGCAGGCCAACTTTCTCCCTATAATATAAACCAAAGCATCGCGTCGTTTTCACGTCCAAAAAACTGATCCAGTCCGTTTTTTTTTGTTTCTCTCTCTGTTGCAGGTTTCGTAAGGCACACACACACACACACACACACACACCCACACCCACCCATACACACACGCGCACACACACACCCACAGACACTCACGCAGACGTATAGGTGCACGCAGTCGCACGAGAGAAAGAGAAGAGCCACGAGGATGCTGGATCGTCTGTTCGAGTTGCACGGTCGGTTCTGTGCGGGCCATCCGCTCGAGGTGATAGTGACGACGTTCACCTTGACGGCCTGCATGCTGAACATGGAGACGGCGACCGGCGGTGGCCCGGTTAGGGACGGAAGTCTGCCCGTTTCGGCTGCCGGACACTGCTGGCATGGCAGATGCTCCTCTGACGTAAGGATTCCTTTCTTTTTCGCTCATCGTGTTGCGTATGCGCGCGCGCGCGACTTCTTCTTCTTTTTTTTTTGTGAATGCGAGCGTTGGGCGTGGAATGCCATTCATTCGATTCAATCAACTCTTTTTCCATTTTGCTGCTTTACGCGCCGTCTCGACGCTGATTGGAAGGAATATCTGTTTTGGTTTCGGAGCAGATTTTCTTTTCCATGTGTACCGCGCTTGTTTGGAATGATTAAAGAAATTAATTTTGTAGACTTCTATTCTAGTCTATTGTTGATGACAAAAGTTAAGGAAGTCGCGAAAAAGTATCCTCCGATAAAGTAGTGAGATTTGAACAACTCTTTCGAAACGCGGGTATAGAATACTCCTTTCTCATTTTTGAAAAGAAAGCCGAATCAACACTTGCACAACTTGAACAAACAGTTTACTTAATTCAAGCAAATATTTCCTTTGCGCCAGTAAAAACAATATTTATTTCAAATACCAAGTTACATTTATTTCGTGCTGACTAATAGAATTTTAACCGTCTGATCTCAGCAGTTGAAGCAAATTTATTTCATGTAAAACGTTAGTTAGTATGCGCAGTGCAAAGAAAGGCTCTGCTAATGTATTCTTCTCTCTTCTAGGATTTGAATGCCGCGGACGTCATCTTGATGACAATGATTCGTTGCTTAGCGATTCTTTTCAGTTATCATCAGTTCCGCAATCTTCAGAATCTGGGATCGAAATACATTTTGGGTAAGTCTAAAAAAAGGATTTCATATTATTCAGGATTCGGTATAAAAAGGATTTTATTTGAACATAATCTGTCGGCGTCTCTGAACTGCCGAGCGACCGTAGAATAATTTTGTATTGTAAAATTGTTTGGAATTCTGGGACTATGTCGCAAGTTAAACCTCAAACATTATATTTAATTAATTTGTTCTTTTTTAGCTAGAACCTTGTTAATTTTCAGGTTGAAAAATCACTATTTAAGTCAATATTTAAATTAATATTTTAAGAAAACAGTAGCTTATGTAAATAAACAATGTTTAATGCATGTTGTTTGTAATGGGATCTAAATGTTAATGTCATTGATAAGCAAATAATTAATATAGTTTTTTAGTCGTTAAGAGGTCGAATGGTAGTTTTGTTTTTTTTTTATCTGTGACGAATAATTTGAGCTTTTGTTAAATCCAATAACTAGACTGGTTACGAATTCTTACTCGCATTTGCCTTTCGTCCATCGTATGATACGTTTACAATTTTCAAAAATTTAAATCGGTTTTAAGAAAAACTAATTTTTGTGAAATATAAAAGTGGGCTTAATAAAAGTCGTGTGTTAAAGAAATGGGATAAAATATTTTATTTTATTTTATATTCTATACAATTTAAATCTTCAGTTTGGCTTTTACGTCTTCATACATCGGAAGATTTACAACGTTATAATGTTTATAGATTTTGAGTTTATAGTGAAAATGCGATTTTTTTCAACTCTGCGTTTATGTGTAGGTGAATATCAGTTCAAATATTATTTGTTGTGTGCGCGAGTCAAATTTTGATGAAATAATGAAGTATCTTCACTGAACTAATTATTGGTCAATTTCTCGTAATCTTTATAATATGATAGCAACAGTTTGACTCTTTAATATAATTGTATTTCGAATCTTATGAACAGTTACTTCGTTACTTGATTATGGGGATGGGGGGCTATTATCATGCTTTTTTTCGTTGATTTTTCTTTACTTACAATGAAAATTAATATTTGAACTTGATATAGTAAATCGTTCTGTGCTAGGTGGAGTTGATCTGATTGGTAGTTTTTTCAATTAATTGGAACTAGTAAGAGGTGTTTATGCATTGAAAGTTAACGTCAAAATTATGATCATGACTACTTTTGTTTATAACTTTTAATATTTATAATTCTGAGAAATATTCGGACTTGACCGACGTAGAGCTCGATGAGGCTTATGTAACTTATCGTGTTTTTATTTAATTTTATCAGATAAATAAATTAAACAGTCAGAGAAGGGGCGGGATCGCTACTGTTTCCCCTTAATATATATATGAAAAAAAGCATAGGAAATACTCTTAAAAGACCAATAATTAGTTCATTGGTGGTATCCAGTGATTGTTAAACTGAACAGTTTAGCCTAAAATAATGGTACATACTTATAATGGTATTGTGAGGATTATACCACTGTGAAATCGAGGGCCGAACTTTAACGAAAACAAGTGTCAACGAACAAGTACAGCTGCAACTTTTCTTTTTGCGCACTTCAAGTTCTCGTATTACAATATCTCGCATGATCGTTAGCTTAAGCTTTTCCCGCTAGATTAGCATAAATTCCACCTAAATCCAAACGTTTGGAAACTAATGTTATATTTATACATTCTATTATTTCTTTAAGTATATATAGATAACTATATCGGTTTCGTTTCAAGTTCAAGCGCAGCAATATATGCAAATAGCCATCGCACGATGGCGAACGATGCGACGCAAAGCCATTAAGCCAGGACTATTTATCGCTGCTCGAAGTATCGATGCATTAAACACAGCCCATATAGCATACCGTTATATCAATAAGACGTCGCGAAATGAAGGAACTAGCCCGAGTGCACAAAACGAAAAATTATACGAAATTTTCTTCGTTAAACTCACAAATCGAGAGAGAGAGAGAGAGAGAGAGAGAGAGAGAGAGAGAGAGAAAGGGGTAAATTACGGAAAGAAAAGCTCATTACCGATAACGTAACGTAAATCAGGCGAAATTGTCAGGTCATGGGTGTATGGGTGGAGGTGCACGTGGAGGAAAACATAGACTCACCTTGAATACGGTGGAGGATCCGCGCGTGTATACGTGCACCGCACAAGCGCCGCGACTGCGAGTCGCGCGCGGGGAAAGAAGAAAGCCCGAAGCACCAAGGCGCGCAGTGAAAGTTCTCATAGAAAGCGATATGCTGGTGCTACTGCTGTTGTTGTTGCTGCTGCTGCTGCTACTACTGCTGCCGCCGCCGCCGCTGGTTCTTGGCCGCCGTTATATCGGCGATTACCGAATTGCGCGCGTGAAACCGATGCTCCGCAATGCGGGATGCTCTACATGTGTGCGTACGGCGCGTGCAATGCTGCTGCTTCCTGCTTGGTTTTTTTTTTTGGGAGTGGATTGACGAGCGAGAATGGGTCTGGAAATGGCATTGAATAATCGATTGCTTTTTAATATGGGGAGATATTGAGGGCAGTCATCGATTTAGTATATAAATGTTTAAATACATTTAGATATAATTATAGAAGGACCGCTATATATTAAATTAATGGATACAGGTTTGAAAGCGAATAGAATGACATTAAAATGGACAGAGGCAACCAATTGAGAAACTGTATTTTTAATTCGTTTTTTTTTGTTCGCGTATAAAAAATATGCAAGCCAAGAGTTTAAAATTAAGATGGGTATAAATATGAGATTTTGCAATGCAAAAAATCTGCAACGTCGCGTAATCCTGAAATTGCATTGGAAAATATTAAAAATAACTGTGGGTCAATATGATATTTACAGATTCGTCGCTGTAATATTAAGAAAAAACTGATTAAATTCAATTATCCAATCACATTAGTGACACTATAATTACATAAAAATAGCTGAGTAACTTGAAACAATAAAAAATACTGCTGCCAATTCATTGACACTTGGCTTCCTTAAATTTTACCATTTATTTCAATATACATGCAATATGATTTTGAATGTGTATACTAATATTATATTATAATCTGAACCAAAAATGCTAGAGTGAATGTTTTCTTTTTAAATAAAAATCTTGAAAATGGCGTTACCTTTAGATTTCTGTTCAAGTTTAAAATGATTTCCTGTATTAATAAGTGTACTTGTGCATTATCTACCCTGATTGATGATGGTATTGATTACATATTATTAATCATTAAATACAAATTATATAAAACACAAAAGGTATAAAATAAGTGAGTATCCTTTTTCTACCAGAGGATATCAAGTGCGATAAAGCGATTTAACAATCATGTGAACGTTTACGCACGAGAGAAGCGGGTGAGAAATGTCACATAAAGAATAATAATACAATAACAACTAAATAAATTTTAATGGAAATTATTGAAAATAATAAGCAATTTAACTCTTTTAATCGTATATTGTAATTTTTTATAAGCCTCATTTATATAAGAAGAAGTATACAATTTTACCCATTAAATAAAAGGTATTTTAAAGATTGAAACTTTTGTTTCAAAAGAACAAATAAATACCAAAAAATTTAACTATTATATTGAAAAAAAAAATAATTTATGAGACATAAAATACTACAGAAAATGAAAAAATAAAAAAATGTAAAAATGTAAATTTGCTATTATTTTAATTAGCCAAAAAGTAACAATCGCGAGAGGTATTAAATTTATTTTTGAGTGGACATAACAGTACGACAAAGAAAGGAAAAAAATGAGAGGTCAAACATACATATACGAAAAAAAATCGCTTATTTTTATATAGAAATCCTTAAAAAATATTCCTCTTTGATTTATTAAAAAAAATTTTTTCTTAATTACGAAGCTTCCTTTATAAGGAAGCAAAATATATTTACATAATAATATTACTTTATTTATTTATTTATTTTGTAACAGGGCAGGATTTATTGTCTTCTTCAATCGTTTCTCATAAAACTTTTATTTCCCATTGTAAATATATTAATTAAATTAAGCTTTGTCCAAATGATTTATTGGCCTCTTCCTCGCGAAGGCGAATCAAGTGCTTGCACCTGTGTTGTAAAAATGACTCTTGTTCAGAGATACATGCGACTTGTATATATGAATAGTGCAACATTGTGTTTTGTTATCTGCGCAGTTTTGTGATATATGTTTCAGTGATTTACACTGTTTAGTGGTGCTGATAGAACAATGCGTTATGACGATTAAAAATATTTTTGAATAAAGGCACTAATTTTTTGTAATGTACACTTGTAAGAGTAATTAGTTTAGTACGGTTCGGCTGAAAAAACCTTAAATAATGTTGTCTGGAAAGTTTGCGTTATGCAAAATAAATATTTATTTAGATACTTCAGACTAAATTAAAGAAAAAAAATAGTTGAAAATATTATTCATTTAATAGGTAAATCAATATAGTGTTAATAACGTTTGATTTCAGGAATCGCAGGTCTTTTCACGATGTTTTCGAGCATCATATTCACGTCCAGCGTATTAAACTTCGGACGCAGCGACATATCCGATTTAAAGTGAGTTATTGCCAAATAAATATATATAATTTGACGAGAATTTTCACGTAATAATGTGATTGTACATTTTTATTGCATAAGGCTATTGTCGTAAAATTGTAATAATGCTGGACATTGAGCACCTGTAGATATGCTTTGATTTATTGTATGCGTTAATGATATCAATAAAACAGGTACTTGCTCTTATCGCTCTATGGTGAATGAATTATAATAGAGTACGTTTAATAGATAAGGTTTAGTTACGCAGCAAACTTGCTTTCACATAAATGAATAAATTAACAATAATTATTTGATGAATAATTACGTGAATTTGAAAAACTTATCGTATAATTAAATGACGCAACGTTTTTTTCGACAAACCTGAGATTTACGAGCGTTGGGTGTCTCGCAGTATTATATACCGAAGTAGGCTTAGTTGCTAAAACTCGAGGATCCTTGGGATTTTCCAGAGACGCCCTCTTCTTCTTCCTCCTGGTGATCGATCTGAACAAGGCCAGCATCCTGGCGCAACTGGCACTGAACTCGAAAAGCCAGGACGAGGTGCGAGCCAACATCGCCCGGGGCATGTCTCTACTGGGACCTTCGGTGACCCTCGACACCCTCGTCGAGATCCTCCTGATCGGCATCGGCTCCCTATCCGGTGTACGCAGACTCGAGATCCTCTGCAGCTACGCTTGCCTCGGAGTCGTCGTCAACTACGTTGTCTTCATGACCTTTTACCCATCTTGCCTTTCCCTCGTACTCGAGGTAAGCTATTATATATTATATTGTACTATGAGTACCGATAACCATACCTCGGGATATTCGAATAGCGATGGATCAATATTTGAGATTGTTTTCTCGGTCAAGTGCATATACGGAATTTGTGCTCTTTGTCCGCGGCCTTGAAAGGATGTGTTTTTGATAAAGTGGGTTGAGGACGTTGTCGCGATGCTCACGCGCGCGCGTGTGTGTGTTTGTGTGTGTTTGTGTGCGCGCGCGCCGGAGATATAAGTACCTTTTTCGTGTGGTCGGTGGGTAATTGACGAACGTCGAGGAATGCTAATTGTTAATGAGTCATTGAGAGATTTTTCTCCGAGCAACAAATGAGCCTCGCTATACGCCTGTATCTTCCGTCGCCGCGATCGAATGGCTTCATCCAGATAAAACGGCATTTGTAAGCATTGCTGCAGTGCTATTTCGAGGTGTCGAGAATTCAAATCAGTCGAGGAAATAACAGATGTTTCTGCCGATTATCATTGGAAACTAGTTGTTTCGTTGAGAAATTTATCGCGTGAGAATTTCGTTCTTTCGCTCTTTTTTTAAATGAGAAATCATGCATAAGAAGCGTATCGAAACGGGGGATTCTCGCAAACTACTCGTTTCTGAATGCAATGTCATAACCGACGAGCGATAGGTATATTCGATCGCCAACTCGTTCTGGAATTATTTTCAATCGAACGCGCGCACACCCACAGAGCATAAAATCACAACGAAACCTATTCTATCTGATTCATTTGCTCTCTATGCAGAAGCAAGTTTAGCAATTAAAGTGCGCAGCCATGAATGCACTCGGGCTACAAACGGAAAAAAATGGAAAGAAAAAATACTGAGTCACATAACGGTGCCGGAGGTGTTTATAACGCGCATCTAAACCAAGTCGTTGACTCGGAAGAAAACAAAATTAGAATTTCAACGAATGTCCGGGCTCATGAATAAACAAGCAACGAGGAAATCCTCGACAATCTACAACCGTGGTAATTTCGGTATAATAAGCTATAAAGTGTATCGCTCGGTCATATACAATAAACAAATGGTATCGCGCTACGAAGCCGCGCGCTCACACGGCCGAATAGCATTTAGTCGCGACTCGTGGGACACATTTGCCGCGTGCACCGACAACGACGACGACCATGACGTGCATCTACATCAACGTTTACACGTGTGTGAAACTCATAACCTGTCGTATGCGTGCACAGTTGTCGCGCAGTAGCAACGACAAGATACTCATGACGCACGGCGGATCGCTGAACGAGGAGGACCAGAAGCCGAATCCCGTGGTCGAGAGGCTCAAGCTCATCATGATCGCTGGACTCTTCGTCGTGCATGCGCACAGGTAATACGAGATATTGTATTTATACTTGTTCTTTATGGTGTGCGGCGGAGTAGCTGCGTAGGGAAATGCACGGGGAATGGAATTTGGTGGCGTACGCGCGGTCGGCCAGGTTTTTATATTTTGTAGGGACGAGCTCGATCGCTTATATTCTCGCTTTTGATTTTTTTTTTGATGATCGATTGACGGTTGCACTTGGATTTCAGTAGTCGCATACTCAATGAGTTATCGGATAAAATAACTTATACGATTGTTTTTAGGCTAACATTAGCGTTTTTTATTTGTTTCCGTTTAGATTTAACCTGTATAACGTCAAAATTTATCAGTAGCTTTTCGCGTCAATAAACAAATAAAAAATTACAAAAAAAGGGGGAAAAAATAGTTATAACGATAAGTAGAGGTAATTTAGAAGAAGCTAGGAAATTCGGAGGGTATCGTCAAAGGACGCGATAAAAGCGTTTGGAAGTGAAATTCTAATTTAATTAGACTTTCCATCAACGGGGACTGTCTGGGTGTGTGAAGTGAGTTGCGTGTTATACCTACCGCAAAACCATTAAAAGTTCCTGCCGATTGCTCAAAAGCGCCGCCGATGTTGTAATCCTCGGAATAGAGCTTTTGAGAAAAAGGCTTCTTAGCCGCATGAGAAAGAAAGTACACAGCCCTACATGTCCTCTTCTCATATTAGTTACCCTCCCACTCGACTCGAACCTCAACCTCAATTGCATTACACATTCATGGTGTGTAAAAACAAGTTATCCTTACCCGCCTTATGATCGCTAGGTATTAAAAAAGTTAGAGAGATCTTGTAAGAGGCGAGCAATCAGCTGCTGAATGAGTATTACTCGCGCGCTTGAGTTTCTGCCGTATATCTGAGAAAACCTATCCGGTCTTTCACATCCAGTAATTCTATTAATAGGTCGGTGTCTTTATTTTAGGAATATAAGTGACGATACGCGGGGACCTATAAGAAAATTTAATGAATCATTTATTCCTACTAATTTTTCCTCGGACCTTTTCCTACTTGTATAAAATTATAATTTAATAAAAAATTAATAGTTAATTAATAAAATTAAAACTAATAATAATAATTAAAAAATTAATAATTTAATAATTTAATAATATATATTTTTACTAATTTCACCAAAATGAGAGCTAAACTCGACGACTCTCAATTGAACATCCATCCAAGAGCAATACAATTTTCCCCTTAATCGCATTAAAGAGCAGGAGGACTGAACCGAGGCCAAACGCACCTCTAATATAACCTGCATAGTAGTAGCAAAACAAAGAGCCATTTCGCTGATCGCGGCGAGGTGTCTCTACACTCTTTAAGAGCCTCTCTCTCTCTCTCTCTCTCTCTCTCTCTCTCTCTCTCTCTCTCTCTCTCTGAAACAACCGGTTTAGTCCCAGCTTCTTCCTCAAAGGCGCTGAATAGAGTTCGTCTACTTATAAACTCGACGCGTCCAAGAGATATCATCGTTATTATCCTAATTTCATTACGACACTCGTTGCGAAACGCGTAAGCGAGAGAAATAGCTTATACTGCCACTCCGTATAAGTAATATATGAATGACGAAACTTTCTCAGCAGCAGCAGCAGCAGCAGCAGTCGAATCTCACGACCTACACCTATGGAACCCGAACCCCTTCCCCCCATTCACGCGCTCTCCTCGCTTTTTCCTCCATCTTTATATATACTTATCGGCATCCGGATCTGACCTCCCGAGAAAAGCTTCGGGGCTCATTGTCTACCCGCAGTGCACATATGGCCGCGCATCTTTTGCATATGTCACCATATTCACTGCTATAGCCAGGGTTATAGGAGTCAGGGTCGGTCCTCCATTCTCTTCCTTCCGACTTTACGATCTAAAAAAAGTCCGCGCAGACGTACACGTTGTAAGTATAAGTATAGCTAGTCGCGCGCTCCTTCGCTCCCAATTGCGTGCGTCTTACACGCTCCCTATCCCTATCCTATCTCGCGCTCAGATTCATTGTCGCCCGCGAGAGTCTCTTATTCTCTATGCTATCGGCCCATCTCCCGCGGGCTTCTCGCTCAATAGATGTGTGCTCTCTCTCTCTCGCACATTTCGGTTGTACACCGCACACACGACAGCGAACGAGGCGACGGAAATAATCTGTCGTTTCCCTTTTTTTTTGTTGCCCGCTAGTCGCTCTCGGCAGGCGGTTTTGCATTTACTCCGCGAGCGCAGGAGCAGAGAGGCTACGGCGCAGACCAGCGGCAGAGATAAGTCGTCCGTGGCTCCGCTGGCATCTTCCTATCCCGCGAGGCGCGCGACCATCCGTTTCGTCTCTTTCTTTCGTTTGTTTTTCTTTCGAGCGCGGGCGAGCTGCAGCAACGAGTCCCTCTCGATGAGCTGCAGCAGCTAAGTACTTACGCGATGATGCGCTCGTGCCAAAGTGAGTCTTTGTTTTCTCCTTTGTTTTCTCCTTTGGAGTGCGCGTACAAGCGGTCGCGGCAGTGAATCTTATTCTACGCCTATTCTCTTCTCTGCGCTCTTTTTTTCTTTTTTTTTCTTTCGTTTAGTTAGCAAAGGTTTCACCGTTCCAGTCGATGATTGCTTAGAGTATTTTAGCCTTCGCGTTTATGGCAGGAGCTGACCGAGTGACCCGAATGTTCGGTTTGATTTGAGGTGTGCAGGCAGCAGACTCGCACCGGCTTGGGGGGAAGGGCACAAATGGCTGGGAAGAATTTTTTGATTGCTCGCGTGAGTCAGACGTGTGTAGAGACTCGATCGCTCGCTCGCTTATTAATCGTGATGCGATTATTAATTTCTACAAAGCACTCGGTCTTTTTTATTGTGAAAATAGCTTTGCGTGCTGCTTTGTCTTATGCGGCCGAATTTGCATAGTTTCGCGGTAAGTATTTCGAAATGCTCGGCGAGTAAAGAAAAGCCAAAGATATATATATATTTCTTAGCTGAGAAGCTAATTGCACTGCGAGTTCCGTAGAAAAAAAGCAGCGCGTTAGGCTCGAAAAAAAATTCCTCTTCTTGCGGTTAACGCCTCGACTCTTTAGTTGAGAAAGTGTTTGTTGCCGTCGATCTTTAGAGCTCGCGCGTGGCTCGAAAGTCAAGTGCATGGACGAAAAACTGTCGAGCGGTATACATTAGACTTAGCCCGCAGCTAAATTGTAAATTCGTTGAAAAAGTGCGATATTTAGTAAATCACTTGAATGTTTCGAGATCTCTAATAACTATCCAATTATATTCGGTGTGGTTCAACGTCCCGAATCTCTCGATTTCATCGTTCGATGAAAATCATTGGCTTGCGGTAAGCTTGTCGCTTCATTAGTGCAGGTCATAACTTTCACTCTGCACCAGCTACAGACGCTAGGACAATCGGTAGTTTCCAGTGGCTCGCACTCGTCGACGATGCGAAATATAATTTGAAATTTTCAGTCGCTGGCCGTTCCGCAACGATGACGCCGAGGAGGCGATAGACGAGACCGTAGCGACGGTGAGTCCGAGCATCCTGCTGACCAATCGCAACAAGACCGAAGCGCCGCCCGACTTCAGGGGTTACTTGATGAACTGGCTCTCGGTGAGCGCCGACAACATAGTCATCCTCATCCTCTTGGTCGCCCTAGCCGTCAAGTTCATCTTCTTCGAGGACCGGGGCGAGATCGTGCGGCAGCTGCGTTTCGAGAAGGAGGAGGCCGAGCACTTGTCGAGGCGCAGTCTCTGCGAGGAGGACAGTTGCGCCGACATGGAGAGCAAACTGAGGCAGAGGTTCGCGTCGGTCATGTCGATGGGGACGAGCACTACGACCGGTACCATGACCGGTAGATCATCGGTATTCCCCTTGTCCGGTATGGGGGAGGATTGGATCGAGGTCGGGGGCGAGGCCGATGTGCAGCTGGAGGACAAGGAGGTGCAGACCGACGACAAGCTCCTCGACTCGAGCTCGTCCAGTAGCGAGACGCTCTGCTCGAAACTCGATACCGTTAGGCCCGTCGAGGAGTGCCTTTCCATTTATCGTTCCGAGGTGAGTCTGTCCTTCTACTCGCGGTATACCTACTTACAATTTTCCTACGCATCAGGATCATCGTGGATGGATCTCTGCCGGCAAGTTCATATAGAGTTCCGAAATTTAGAGAATTTTTCGTGCCGGAGCTCGGATCTCAACGATTGCATCAATCGTTGATTCATCCGAATTTGCATAAATACTTTTTTCAAAACCGATCGTTTCGTATTCGAGCTCTGTGCAACCGCGCGGAGCATCCCCATAACGTGTCCATATAACAATATCCAACAACTCGTGTCAAAATGGAGTAATATAGAAAGAAATTTTCGGCACGTCTCGAATTTAAAATGAATTTTCGAAAGCTCCGCGACTGATGCCTACACTTTAAAAGCACATAACGACATCGCGATAACGAAATTAGCTGCATTTATTACACCTAATCAGTCTAATTCAGTAGCTCAAGAGTCGTTCATTTCAAATCAATAATAGAAAGGAGGATGTTAATAAATTTGTTCGTCAGCTGGGAGCGAACGCGCTGTCGGACACGGAGGTGATCGAGCTGGTGAAGCACAAGCACATCCAGCCGTATCAGCTGGAGAAGGCGGTGGGCAACATGGAACGCGGCGTCGGCATCCGGCGCGTAATAGTCGGCAGAGCCGGGCAATTCATCGAGGAGCTGCACGAGCTGCCCTACCGCAACTACGACTACAGCAAGGTGCTGGGCTCGTGTTGCGAGAACGTCGTGGGCTACGTGCCCGTGCCCGTCGGCATCGCCGGCCCCCTCCTCGTCGACGGGGAGCTCGTGCACGTGCCCATGGCCACGACGGAGGGCTGCCTCGTGGCCTCGACCAACCGCGGCAGCCGAGCGCTCATGGGATGCGGCGTCACCAGTCGCGTCGTTGCGGACGGTAGGCTTTTTTTACTTTTCTACTCTTCTACTTTTCTACTTTTATACTTTTATACTTTTATACTTTTCTTCGCGCGCCTCTCGCGATCTGTGTGCCTTTATAAAATCCTAGCTCGGCATTCCTCGAGCCGCATTATAGCCGCCGATAAACGCAAACGATGAACTGAAGAAACGGTGCAGTGTGATTCACCACCGTAAACGCTTGCGCTCTCACCGATACTATATATATATATATTGAAATGCGAGACGCGTAAACATTTTTTCCCCATTACAAAACGTCGTCGTTCGGTAAGTGGCCTGAGGACGTAGCGCATTAGTGCTAATGCAATTCATATGATCTGCTGACCTTTTCTGGCGCGCGAGATCCTCTCTTGGTGCGCAACAGTCTTTAGCAATAGAGAGTCGTAACGTAGGCACTATTAGTTTTGGTTTTGAAAGTTTGCTCGAGAATTCTTAATTACCGCAAACAATGGTATACCGGATACAAATTGAGAGATACAAGTGCGCATAGAGCAATTACAAATAATTTATTTAAAGTAGCAGTATTCGTCCTTACGCGGGAGGAATCGCGGATCGATAATTCATTCGGTTTGTGTCTGCCGTCAGGTATGACTAGAGGACCAGTGGTCCGCTTTCCCAACATTGTTCGCGCGAGCGAAGCCATGGCGTGGATGCAGCAGCCGGACAATTTCGAGAGGATGAAGACTAGCTTCGACCAGACCAGTCGGTTCGCGCGTCTCACCAAGATTCACGTGCGCATCGCCGGTCGCCACTTGTTCATTAGATTCGTGGCGCGAACGGGCGACGCCATGGGCATGAACATGCTGTCGAAGGGCACGGAAAAGTCGCTGCGCACCGTCCAGGAGAAATTCCCGGATATGGAGATCCTGTCTCTGAGTGGGAATTTCTGCACGGATAAGAAGCCAGCTGCCGTGAATTGGATCGAGGGCCGAGGTAAGAGCGTCGTTTGCGAGGCCATTGTACCCGCTGAGATCGTAACGACTGTGCTCAAGACGTCGACGCACGCCTTGGTCGACGTCAACATCAGCAAGAATATGATCGGCTCGGCTGTAGCCGGCAGCATAGGTGGATTCAACGCGCACGCGGCCAACATCGTCACGGCTATTTACATTGCCACTGGACAGGTTGGCTCACTCGTTCTTATTCCTTACATCCCTACATCCCTACACTTTGAGCGCGAACGCATCTCGAGATTTTCCATTGTTTGTCCATCTATTTTTAGGATCCAGCACAGAACGTAGGCAGCAGTAACTGCATGACGCTGATGGAGCCCTGGGGTCCAGACGGCAACGATCTCTACGTGTCGTGCACGATGCCGAGCATCGAGATCGGCACGGTGGGCGGCGGTACCGGTCTCCCGGCCCAGGGTGCCTGCCTCGCTATGCTCGGCGTCAAGGGCGCCAATTCCGAGGAGCCCGGACAGAACGCCAACAAGCTGGCGAGAATCGTCTGCGCGACTGTACTCGCTGGCGAACTCTCGCTGATGGCCGCCCTTACGGCTGGCCACCTCGTCAAAAGTCATCTCAGGCATAACAGGTTCGTCTTACTAAACAGTTTCCTTTGGAGTTTAGCTTCTTGCAAACGATATCCTCACCTGAAAATATTCATGGATGGCTGTTGTTCTTCTTTTCTGCAGATCCTCAACCACAGTCAGCAATCCATTAAGTTCATCCTCGATGCCAAAAAGGGAACTGGGAGTCAATTTGACGGTGCCAAGTGTTTTACCTGCCATTCAACCACCTTGTACAAATGCCACCAACGGCTCGTAGCGATAGTTCATCCATTTTTTTTCTCGCGTTTTTTTTTGTTTGTGATTGCCATTAACCAGTGATCCCTTGTCGATCGCTCAAGAGAACGAATCAATCAAGATAAGACTTGTCGTTTGACTATATCAATAAACAAAAAAAATGGACTAAGTACTTGGTTTTAAAGCATAAGTCTTCCAGCTCATATGTTTTTTTGTTAGAGTGTGGGAGGTCGATGAACAGGCGTGTTTTTATGCTGTTGATGTAAATGTTGTAGAGAGATGGTGTGAGATAAGCAGGTGTCGCCAAAGTCTGACCGTTTTTATGCATCTTGCAGCTTTTTTTTGTTAATGCTATCGACGAAGTATTAGATAGGAAATATAATCAGTTATTCAATCGAAAACACTCTTGAAACTATTTAAATTACCTATTCAATTGCCAATTATCTTGTGACTAGTAATTAGTTTAGTAAACTCTTGTTTTTATTTATTTATTATTTACAGGTTTAGTTGATAATTAGATACGTAATTTAATTGAAATTTTGCGAGTGTTATGTTTATTAGGATTGCAATAATACGATTTACAATGGTATAAATCAATAATAAAAAAATATTATTCGAACATTTCATTATTTATCATCGTATAGCAGAAAAGATCTGAATTTTTAATAGTTAATTTTTCAGACTTGCCAACCGATTTGACTATATTAAAGTACATACTTTGTGTAACTGCTTGAAAGTGTTTATAGTTAAGAATTTGATAACAGTGCAATGTTCTCGAAAGTTAGAATGCAACGAGCGTTTAGGTGTTTTTTTAAATAAAAAATATGTAATGTAATTGTTAATTGTTTCACTGAAACAAAAAACTTATGTAAAATAATATAAAAGAATATGTAAAATACATGTTAAGCATTTGGTCGAAGTGTAATGCGATCATTTGGATTGCCTAAAATCTATGCAAACATTTGTCTAGAATTATTAAATTATTAATTGCGCATTGTAAGTTTAAGTTAAATAAAAAAATGCGGAATTTTCTTATGTTCTATAATTTAAGTATAAAAAATTTTATAATACAATTTTTTAACATGCGTATGAGGTTTCTGGCATACTGAAAAATTTAAATAAAAAATACTGAATTAAATAATTTACAAAAATAACCTAAGTTTACATTTTTTCATAAGTTTCTTCAAATCCACATGTAGTACAAGTATGTGTATAATTATCATCATCTTCGTTGTAAGTATCTTCACCGAATTTGTGTGTGTGAGAAGCTTTTTGTGTTTTATCATATAGAGAACTTCTGACTTCCATTCGCAATTTTTTCACTTTTTTGTTAAACTTTTTGATCTTTGTTTCTTGACGTTTGACATCGCGTTTTTCGCGCTCTTCTATAAGGGTTTCTTCGCTGCCCCAAACCTGAAGAGCTCTTTCTTCGATTTGAATTTGAAGATAAAGTTTCATTTCACCCCAATATACATTATGTGGATTTTTGCGTAATACGTATTTTAGAGGAGGCTCTCTTTTATCTATATCACAGTCTTTTAAAAGATATTCTTGTTTAGCTTCTGTTCTAGTTATCAAGGAATGTTTACCGTCATTATCTCTAGAAATACGATAAATTTAATTTTAATAAATCAATTTGAGAAAATTTTAAAATAAAAATTTTCTATCTAAAAACAACCAGAAATGTTAACAACAAACCTGCATTCATCACATGCTAAATAATCAAACTTTTGAAGAAGATATGAATCTTTAAATTCTTTTTTACATTCTTGACATTGTGGTAATTTGCTGATTATTGGTGCTGGGTCTGCAGCAATTGCACACTGTAAATAGTAAAAGCTAAGCATATCCAAGAAAGAAAACAGAACACAAACAGAATATTTATGTTACAAATTACTTATTACCATAGCAGCTTCAAGTTCAACATCTTCTTCGATTAGGAAACCAGCTCCACTATCAATGACTTTTTGTCCTTGAACTTTAATTGATTTTCCTTGAATACCATTTTCGTTGTCTCTAAATAAGATAATTTTTAAGTAGATATAATATGAAAATTTAGAAACAAAACTTAAGTTCATTCAGTAGTCAAATACTATTAAAGGTAACTTACTTTTTTGCATAAGGGTGAGCTACAACTTTGGCTTTTCTTAAAAGCAATGCCTTTTCCCTGTTTTTCTCAATACGCTCACGAATTCCATCATTGCTTTCCTCATTTGAGGTATCAACCATATTTTTTGTTGCCATTTCTACCTATACATTACTTAAAAATAAATGAATCATTTAAATTTCTTTTGTGATTTTAAATATTAAGAGCACATTTAATTTTAGAATTGATTTTAGATGCTGTCACAGTTTATTTATTTGCTTAAACAATAACAAAGTAACGTCCGAACAGAACCGATGATCCAACTTTTAACCTATAAAAGCGTATTAACTGTCATATATATAGGTATATTAGGTATATATAGCTATAGCGTATAGCAATAGCAGCTTTGTTTTCATCTGCTTTGTCGATATGGTAGAAATTCAATGATATTACATTTATTTGTGGGAAATTTAAATCATTTTGTATATACTGTGAAGCGTCTGAAAGGAATAATGATGAACTCTTAGGTACTTAAAGTGTAAATTTTTAATTCCATTAAAAGTATATTTACAAATACGCATATAATATTTGATACACAAACGAACAACATTGACGAAAAATATTCTTTCGGTCACGCTATAATTGTTTTTTATTATATTTAAAAATTGGACGGAATAGTTTTAACGCTGATTTTCTACATTTAACAAAACAAAATTTAACTAATATGATAAACATAGCAAAATAACTAAAATCGCATATACTTGCATAATAAATCGCTGCGAAATGGCTCGAAAATTTAATAAATATACAATATTTTAGTTCTTACAATGTTACTAAATAATTTTAATATATTACTAAGAGCTATTAAATTTCATTTTGTGGTTGTGTATACATCATTCTATTGCATAGGTGTAGTCTGCTCAAATTAAAATAGCAGGAAACTTTTTAATCTACATACAATAACTCAGTGCCTAATAACGAACTGAATTCGTGAAGCTGCTTTCTCTGTCTTTTTTCTATGAATATATAACTTTAGATTTTATGAATTTCGTCTTTACCGCATGTACAATCATGTACATCGCATAGTATATTTAATTTCAAAAACATGTAATTTGGATTAATTAAGAATTGTTTTGATAAAATCTGTAAGTATTTTTATCTGTTTCCTCTCGCCTGTAGATGTGTAATTTTTCCATTTCTGTAATATAATTTGCCGATAAATCGAATCGAACTTTTCTTATAATATCTTTTCAAAAATACGTATGTTTCACACACATTATTTAGTTTTGTACTTCTATTCGAAGATAAGACACTTGATATAAGACTACCTAGTTTTCCTTCCTACATTCCCATTGAATGCGTATTAGAAGGGAAACGACCGACTATACAATAAAATATACTTTTTTTAAATTTAATAGTAAAAGCCTTATATCTATATATACCACTAAGCTTAGGAGATTTGATCAGTAACAAAGTTACAGTCAGGTTTCATTGGTTTAAACTTTGCAATGAATAACCAAAGGTACGATGATCCGAATCATCGTCAAATAGCTGTAGTTTGCGGAGCCGGTGGTGGAGTCAAAGGCGTCCAAGTTTGCTGTGGCTGTTGCTGCTGCTGTTCCTCGATCTGCTCCTCCGGTGGAGGTTGCGCTTGTCGATGATGCTCGATAATCCCTACAGGACTGACGAATCTTCGATCGACCTGTACCTGCACAAAGAAATGAGTAAACCATCTGGCAATTTGGCTATTTCGCTCGATCGTTATACCGTGTGTTCCGGTCTGCCAGGATCCTGCACTTCCTCGTCTCTACTGTCATAGTCGACAACTGTGAGTTGATGATGATGATTGACCTCTTCTTTGGTGTCGTAGCAAACGGCTTCGGCCTCACCGGGATGAGGATGAGGATGGGGATGGGGAAGGGGATGGGGATGGGGATGATGATGGTGGTGGTGGTGGTGAAGTTGCTGCTGCATTTGCAGGTGAGCCTGTTGAGCCTCGTGGTGGTGGTGGGAATGATGATGGTGCGGGTGATAATCGGGGTAGTCTTGGGGCTGACCGAGCGGCGAGTCTTGGGGATGGATGGTCTGCTGCAGTGCCGTTCCGTTCTGTATCGCAAGATCAATTTATTTATTTATGAAGTAAAAAATCCGAATAATCAAACTAGAATGACACAAGCTACAGATGTAGCTGTTTACTCAATAATCGCGAGACTCACCGTGTAAGAGATCTGATGATGGAGATGAAGGTTGAGATTCAAGTAAGACTGTTGCTGCTGATGCTGTTGGATCTGGTCGGAAACGGTCGGATGTAGCCAGGCGGTAGGCTGCTGCTCGCCACCGCACTGGCCGTGGTCCTGACCTGGATTACCGGCCGACGCGTACAGCGATGGACTCGAGGATAGGCTGGCGGTTGGACAATTGCCGGATACGACGCGATGATGGTTGAGGCTTTGATAGGGCGAGGAGGTGGGCGATGACGACGGCGAAGAAGGCCAGTCCTGGTTCAACGCTGTCGGACCGTTTTGCAAACTCGCCGACAGCTGCTGTTGTTGTTGCTGCTGTTGCTGCTGCTGCTGTTGCTGCTGCTGTTGCTGCTGCTGTTGCTGATGTTGCTCTTGCTGCTGTTGTTGGTGTTGTTGGTGTTCGGGACTTCGCGGTGTCGACCAGCTGCTCACGTAGGCGCTCGAGTGCAGCAGAGGAACTGGCCCATAAGGGTCCATGTGCTGTTCTGAAGGATTTTAACATGGTGAATTCTAGCATGGAGGCAATCTCGGCTTAACTTCCGGGATAACGTTACATATACAATTTTGAATTTAACGTGGACATTAGAAACAAAATCAATTCCAAACAATTAGTACATTCTTCATAATTCGTTATAGTTCTTTGCTTTCCTCCTTAACTCCTCGCAAATGTATATAAAAAAGTGTATTCATTTTAAACTGCAATTACGCATTGAGATGCGTCTATGCTATTTCAAGTAAAACCGCAAAGTTAATTGATTACGAGCCGCAGGTCGCGAGACAAGGACTTATAAGCGAAAGTGTATAAAGAATACCTTCCTGGATGTATTTATGCCTGAGAGTGTAGGGAGCCGGTCTGCAGGTACTTTTGTGGCCGCTCGAGGAAATACCGCAGGGCGAGGAAGACAAACCGCCCGGTGCGCCGCTCGATGCCTGACTCTGCGCCACTGCGATGCCCGCGCCGTAATCGTAATTCATCGCCGGCTGTGGTAAAAACCAGGCTCCCGTGTCTGAAATATCGTTTGTACACTACTTACAATGTGCAGCTCTCGCTTACTTGCTTTTATTATTATATTCTTTTAAATACCTATAGGTAGTTCGATTTGCGAGTAACTAAAATTTTGAATATTCGCAGAACGATATTACGGTGAAATTAGCGTAATTTACAGATCGTTCGCTTCGTAAAAATAATCATTCGCAAGAACTAGGTATGGCGAATTTGCGATGAAAAGAAGAAAACCAGTCAATTGAATAGGCACGCAATAGTAGTAGTAGTAGTAGTAGTAGTAGTAGTAGTAGAGTGAAAAAATGTCATATGTTTACATTGAGGATAGGACTGGGAGTCCGCTGGCCGCTCCTTCGCATCTAAGAAAGCCTTGGCAAACGGATTGTACTTGATTTTTAGACTAGTCACTTCCTCATTTTGGTATGCCGTCACTGCAATAAACTGCGTTTCGGGAAATCTGTACGTGAGAACCTGTGAGAAAACGTACTTTCTCTTATTTTCCATCTTTTTCGCTTCGTTACATACAACACTTATAACACTTATATACTCTCTGTATGTGCATATCTTTTTCCTTATTTCCTATAATAACACGATTCTTAGAACTCCCGCGACTAAATATTTGTCGAGAAGGCTCAAAAATCAATTTATCTTCTCACAAGAGTGACAAGAGTTGATGGGAAAAAACTTGATTGTATTACAATTAAAACTTGATTTTATGAAATCATAATGTATATTTACACAATTTTATAGTTTTACAATATTTTAAGAAACCTAGGTATGTTTGAGTAATTTGTACGTTAAAAATTGTCCGCCGCATGAAGAAGGAAGAAAATAATTAGATTCTTTGCATATGTAAAATTACCGTTCGCTGCTCCTCAGCACCGACACGAACCAGATGCACGCGCGGCTCGTACTTGTGCAATGAATTCAGCATTATTTGTCCATTGCCGTTGGACTTGTTCGTCAGTTTGACTTTGGCGAAGGAAACCGCTTCCTTCATCCAGTGGGCACCGAAATTCGGACTCTCGGGATGAATGTAAATCGGGTTCGGTGGCGCGACTTCTGCCTTGCCTCCTGGTACCCACTCGCCGTTCACGTATTTCCACCTGACGATTGTACAGTATCGTTCATTTGCAGCTTTCTTAAGATTATGTCTATTCGATGTCTTATGCACAGCGATATTTACTTATTCTCATTTGAAACATTTGGTTTTGATAAATTTAATTAAAAAAAAAAAAAAAAAAAGAAAGAACATCCTTATCAAATTGTGAGATTTTATCAGTAATATTTTACGTGAGTAATAATTAATAGAATCTACATTTCTTTATATATATATATATATATAAAATAAAGGATGATAAAAATAGTTTTTGACCATTTTACAATTCTCATAGTTATAACGTTGCTGCTAATAAAACTGTTTCAATGTCGCGAAACTATTTTGCAACGTGTTAAAATTGCACAACAGCAGCTACCAGTGGCGCGTTATATAAATAGACCATTCATATATTCGAACAGAAATAAAAGCAATTGTACAACTTTATCTTTTATCTGCCATAGAAGCGCGAGACATTTAGGTAATAAATGTGTTAAATTTAGGTATATTATTTGATTTGATAATTTTGCATTTGAAATAAATTCAAAAGTCACACCTGTGCGGATCTATTTGTACAAATTCAAGGAGCAGAGTGTACATCGCAGCTGGTTCCAATCCTCGAGCGACTACCTTTACGACTGGGAACATCCTTCTGAAAAATTCAAATATCCCTCAGAATTAGTTTCTTGTCCGCGCAAATGCACAACTCTAATCCCGGCTTTTACGTATTTTCTAATAGAGTTTTTCTCGTTCATCTTTTTCTGTGCGATTCTATCAGCTGAACGATTGATATAATATCGGTCATCGCATTTCGACGTAAATATGTTTATGTTGTTAAATAAAAACCAAAGCATTGCTACTATAAGTAAAACCAATGCTAAACTTTCTAGATTGTACTGGAAAAACTTATAGATTCAGTCTTCTTATAGTCAGCTGGTGCATCGTTGTACTAAGTTGTAAGCAATATAGTCGGCAACGTCCCGCGTGCACTTGGTCCTTTTAGTTTTCCCGAACGCGCCGGTGCACACGCGGCTTCAAAGATAAGAAAGACCGGCAGCAGCAGAAGCGGCTCGTCCGCAGGTAAGCATAAAAGGTCCGGGGGACGTCGCAGCACACGCCGCCTCGGCATATACGCTATACAGTAGGTAGTATAGATAGAGGATCCCTCGGATCGGCGAGAGCGAGATATTTCAAGATGCCGCCTGCTGTAAAACTTTATTGGCCCCCGGATTTTTATTTCCTCCCCGCGCGCGATCTATAAAAGATACATCAGCGCAGGTCCGCTTCTGTCCGCCGCTGCTGTTGCTGCCTCTGTTGCTGCCGCTGTTGCGCAGTTTTCTCTCTCTTTTTATATTGTTTGGTATAACTCAGGTATAACTAGCATGCGCCTCTAATACGAGCCTATAATATCAATTGCCGATGGATAAGATTAATGGATTTTATTGCTGTAATTTTCGGGTTTGAATGAGCCTATGGGGGTGATGAGGGTATGGGGCATCATTGATGTGTCCGACGAGCATTTGGCTGAGCATTCTTTTGATGAACCGCGCGACTAAATTAACTTGTGTATCTGGCCGCGAGTTTATGCCTTACAAGATATGGAAATGATATCGGGATGTAATTTTTCACCTAATGCGCCAGCCTTTAATGTTACGTTGATAAATGCATGCTTACTCCAATGTTTAGAGTACGAGATAGAGGTCTAATATCCTTAAATTTTCTAGCAGGTAGATAGTACATTTTTGTTCGCTGGCAAGAAAAAGTACAAATTTATTATATATATAATAGATGAGGCTCACCTTCCATTCTTAGTGACGATCATCTCATTGGTGATGCACTGAAATCGGGTCCAGAGGTCGCGATCCTCGAGGGCGAGCGACAAGCCCTGCCCGTTGCTCCCGCCGTCGCAGTGTTGCTGTTGCACGCTTCCGTCGGTGCAGGCGCGCTCCTCTCTGTCGTCGGGAATCGGCTGTAGCTCCTGTCGGTCCTTGCTGCAGTCGCGGTCCGAGCGACACGAGCCCCGTGGACTCTCGTCCTGGCCCGTTGTGCTCGATGCCACCGTCTGCATTCTATGAACTCTCGTTTCACCAGTCGTTTCCTTACTTTTTTTTTCTCACATTTCTAATCAAATTCTCAAACCAAGGATGTCGTTCGATTTGAGTATACCTAACGATTTTGTGTTTGTTCTTCTAATCAGATTTAAGTACTACTGGCTTTAAGTAGTTATTGTTCTTTTTTTTTTAATATTTAAGCTGAATACAACTACGTAAATTATTATTTTTTCGTCGTACTACTTGCATTGAAACTCCAACATTCCATTCCGACGCCCGGGTGAGAAATCTCTATTTTCGATACTCGCGTATGAGGAAAAATAGCATGAGTACTGTACGGGGAGGAAAATTGCAGGCTAGACCAAAACCCGTATGCAAATTAAGGGTGGCAAACAGCAGGTAAAAGACTGTCCAAGTGTTTAATTCCTCCCTGTGTAATATAATACTTATTCTTTTTGGTAAAAGTGACTGACATCTCCTATTTCTGAGTCACTTATATTACACTGATATGTTGAAGAATAATATTTTTTACCTCATTTTTTTTTATAAAATAGATTATCTATCCACGATGGATTCGGCGATTCTTTGAAAAATAGATGTTTCAAACTTTATATACTAAGGAATTAAAAAAAATTCTGACAATTTCTATCAAAGACAAAAATATAGTTTTTAAATTTATTATTCATTGGTTACTTATATGATGCTTAAAATAAAGTTTATTTAAATTGATATATTTCTGCAAAACAATGGAATAATTCTCGTTTTTCTTGCAGAAGTATACAAGGTATTTTGAAAAGATATAGGTATGTATAATGAGAAACAAAATAATAATAATAATTAAGATAAAGAATTTGTTTAAAAAATCAATTCTTTAAAGTATACGAGGTTCCACTATGTCATGAATTCTAATCTGATTTTAGAATTAAACAATTAGAATAATACCCTAAACTTTGTATACTAATCGTATAATACCTATTACATGTAAATGTGCTTAGGTCGAATTTCCGAAACATCAAGGCATGTTTCATCGGCATACTACCTGTCCTAAAAAAGCTTTTAAACATCTCGTGATTCGATGAATGAAACCGGCCAGCGATTCCAAACAATCTGCACATCGATAGGTACACTCATCGATACGCATCCACGTAAAATCCTCGCAGCTTACCTTCTCCCACCTCCTTGTGCTCGATCAATTGGCGCGCGAGTCGCTTATCTCTCCCCCTCTGTCTGTGACTTTGCCTCTGGCTCGATAGATTGCTCAATTATCAGCTGGTGGTGAAAAAAGTCCGGTAGCTGGAGCGGCGCGTCGCTCGAGCATCGTTCTCCTGTCCCCAGCTTGCAGCGATCTTCGCCGTTTTTCGCACCAACGAACCACCGGCGCTCACACAAACACTTACACGCTTACACACGCTTACACACGCTTACACACGGTCGCACACGGTCGCACGCGAGTCGGCTGCAGCATGGTAGGAAAGACAAAAGGATCGGTTAGAGCTTAGCGGTTGGGTTCCGTGTTCTCGACTGGTGTTCGGTCGTCGCGAGCTTGTAACACTAGGGCGCGATATTTCACACTAGTCGGCGAACGGCGAGTGCAGGGATCGCGAGGCCGCGTCGGACGCGCGAGAGACTAAGTATCCGTGGCTGCAGCGAGCGGATCGCCGTTTCTCCGCCGCCTGCCGGAGACAGCCGCTAATTGTCCCTAATTAACGTTGGCCCAACGATGGCCGGGTCGCGGCTGCCAT
This sequence comes from Megastigmus dorsalis, assembly GCA_900490025.1. Taxonomy (NCBI): domain Eukaryota; kingdom Metazoa; phylum Arthropoda; class Insecta; order Hymenoptera; family Megastigmidae; genus Megastigmus; species Megastigmus dorsalis. Next base: position 16,620 of record UELU01143181.1, on the reverse strand, counting down.
TGGTGCGTTCGGGGCTCGAGACGTAGGCCTCGCGTCATTGGCCTCGGGCCCATCTCGAGTCGAACGCGATGGGGACGGGCGGACCAATCGGAGCGGCCTCGAGCTCCCGCCTACTTTTGGGCCGGTGCGGCCGACGTTCCGAGCAGCTCCGGAGAGAGGGAGAGATGTTCAGGGTACCCGGGCGTCCGGGGGTGCCGCGATTTTTCGTCGATTTTCCGCGAGACGGCCAGTTCGATGCTTGCCGACGATTTCGGCGAGACCATTTGCTTCTCGCGAGCATTCTTTCTATTTATTTTTGTTGCTTTTTTTTGTTCGCGGCAATCTTGGAGAAATGGAGTTGTGGTTGCAGTTGAGTGACGTAGTTCGTAATGTTAGGACTGAGCGAATCGGAGGATTACCCTTTTTTCCTCTTGATGGATCTGGTCAAGCTGGAGTTTGCTCGGTAGAAGATGTTACTCTGCGCTACGTGCTACTGGGTCTCGTTTATTCGAGTGATATACTTATAGGTAGTAGAAAAACAATGACTGCCTCTGAGTACGTGCATTTCTTCTTATAAGAATTTTGATCCGTCCAAGATAAGGACAAGGGCGATATTCTGGGAGAATTTCGATGGGCTTGGAGGACTGGAAAAATGAAAGTTTTACATCAATTTCAAGGACTTAACTCTAATTAAAGGTAAATATTAGTTTTACAAAAATTTTATTATAATAGGTAAAACAGTTTAAAAACTTCTTGGCGGGTAAAATATTTGTTGAATTAAGGAAAAATTCTTCCGCAAATCGGTTTTATATAGATTTTCTTTAAACTCCTCGAATAAACTAGTTTCTATACGTTTTAATTAATTTCTAAAAAGTTTAGTAAACGTTACGGTGTTAACAACTGAAATATTTAACTTGAAAGTTTGAGGTTTTGACATGGCAGGTTTATGCTTAGCACGTATCAAAGCCACAATTTTTAATAATTTCAGTAAATTTTAGAAAGAATTGTTTAAAAGACTAGCATGCCATACGAGACGTAAAAATGAATAGCTGCACAAAAAATTCTGAGGGCTTGCGGTATAATTTCTAATATACCGCAATTTAAAAATATGCTATAATATTATAAGTGTATCTATATTATAGTACAATTTGTACAAAAGTGCATGTTACATTTAGTTTTTTTTTTAATTTATATGTTTTTTTCACGATTTATTTATATTTTAATATTTCATGGTAACATAATTAATAGATTTTATTAAAAATGATGTCGTTTAACGATGATTTATAAAAAGAAACAAAGTTATTTTTAGAGAAAATATACCTACCTATAAGTTCCTGCTGTATCAGGATATTCTCATTTATATATATATATATATAAATATTACGTTTTAAAATTTGTATTAGCACTAACTCAAAAAAATGGATAAACAATTATTACTCTTATTATGTATTTTGAAAATTGGATTAAAGAAATGACTCTTCCAAATTGAGAAACTATCAGAAAAATTCATGTTATCCGAATTTCTCGTGCTTTGATAAATATTTTTGTAATTAGGTATGAATACAACGGTTTGTAATATTACAAATATTATTGTCATGCAAAAATCTATAAATTAAGAATACAGTTGTCTGCATCGATATTTTGATTTATAAATCTTTGCATTAAATTCAGACTTTACACAAGTATAACGTAACGCGATAAACTTACCACAGCGAAGAGCCTTTTTTATCACTTGAAAAATTATCCTTGGAAAAAAACCGTTAAGTACCTTTCTTTACCGTGTAGGAGCCGGACCGCAATAATCACACATACATGATCGCTTCTTTTTTCCTACGCATCGAAAGGAAAGGTCTGCAACGATGGTCCGCGCAGTCGGTCATCCAAAAAACCGTTCCTCCCTCTATTACTCGGGGTTGCGCGCGTATGGCACCTATAATAATGAGAAAAATCAACACTCACTGGCTCTCTGTATATACATATTGCGACTTATTTGAGGAGAAGAGGCAGCAGCAGGATTTCAGTTTAAAAAAAAAAGAACCAAAGTCGCGCATCACGAGCGGCGTTTCTGTTTGCCGGAGTCATTTTGTCGATTCCCCGACGAGGAGAAAATAATTTACGAAAGCCGCGAGGTGGCGACGTACACTGGACGTACCTGGGGCCTCTTTCCTTGTCTACGATAAATAAAAGAAGACGCGCGTGTGTGCCGAGGCGTCTATACTTACGCAAGGCTCGTCTTGGCTTTTAATGTTGCTGCGAAGGAATTGTGTGCGGTTCGAAGGAGCTGCGAGAATGGTGATTTCTTAAAAAATCTTTCTTAATGGATAATTTTATAATGTCTTATAACATTGCTCACTACCTATAAGCATTCAAAAAAAATGTTTTAAACGACAGAAAATTAATGGCTCGTGTGCCTTCGTATTCCTGCTTATAGATCGACAACCGATAAAAAAAAAAGAAAATTGAGAAAAGCCCATAAACTGCATCGTTCTCGAAAGCGCTGCACGCCCGAGCGCCACATCACAGCCTCCTAACAATGCCCATTCATAAAACCAGAAAAGCGCCTCTCGATACATCCACGGCCTGCCGATTTACAAAACAACTCCGCAAACAAGTATAGCAGTCGAATCGCTCCTATGATGAATCCTTCCGCGCGCACAAGAGAGTAAACCGAACCAACAAAAAAGGGTAGAACAAAAAGATAAAGGAAGAGACCGTATAGAGGAGTAGGATCGGCCCTTTTCTTAGTGCAGGTAGCCATCGGTGCCAGACACACGCACACGCACACGCACACGGACACGCGCGCAGACACACGCATAGAGAGAGATAGACATACAGAGAGCGGAGATATCCGAAAGCCTCATAAAAATTCCTCTGCTCTCGCTCGGTCGAATCAATGTTTGATGTTTCGACGATTGCTGCAGCGGACCGTTCTTTACGGCCCATGCCGATTTCCAGCCAGCTCTGCTGAGGTAGCGTGTGTTAATATATGATAGCGAGAGGTTGGTTTCCTTTTTTTTGGCTGAGTGTTTGTTTGTTGGGTGTATGCCTACCCTTGGCTCGATTTACAAGCTGCAAGAGGCTCGAGCGAGTTTAGAGTTGCGGTGGTTTTCATTTTTTTGTAATTTCGGTGCCGGTTCGATTATTAAAATATCGAATAAATCGAATCGATTACCTCTGCAGCTTTAAAAAATTCACGACAGAATCGTATATAGTTGGGTATACTTGCAGATAAATCTTTATTATTTCATGTAAAGTTTTAAAACTCTATACCTGCACACTGCACGCATGCTCGTTTTATTATACCGCGTTCATTCATCGTTTCAAAGCAGCGCTAAGCGTCCGGACTCTCTCGTATTCTCGTCCGACGCACAGGTTAAGACGGCGTCCGTAGAAAAGCTTTTACGACTCGAGTTTAAGTAGTACAGTTTTGTATCGACGACGGGAATATGGTTTTGGAATTTGAGTTAGTCGCCGACGCTCGAGCGAAAACCGGAAGTCGTAGACAGTAGACAGAAGCGAGGAGCGATTCGCGCGGTGAAAATAAGAGATCAAGGCATCATCTATGGATTGGAAAGACACTTTTACGATCACAGCCAAAACTTGATTTTATTTTTCTCTCCTCTTTTTTTCGAACCTACGGCTGTCGTAAAACTCGCTTTATGATGGCACTCCCATTATAAAGTTTTAATGCGGCTAATGTGGCGCATATAAATAATTGTCCGGCACAAGTTGCGTGACAAATGAACAGGTCGTTTCTTCTTTTCTTTCGACAAGATTGATTGAATGAAAAATGCTGCTGATGGGTGAGTTTATTATACGAGAGACGTGTGCAATTAGTGCACGTGTTGATTGCGCTAAAATCATATAAACTTTCATGTTGGATAGGTTTTTATGGCTGAAACTGAAACTGAGACTACTGTGCATTTCCAAGTATCATTTATAGCTTATATAGGTTTGACGCACATGTTTTTAAAAATTGAAAAATTTTAATACAACATATAAGTACAACATTATACACAACACTGTCATCATGCAAGTATACTTTTGAAACTTGCGAGGCCTTCTAGTGGATTATGGATTAGTTTACACTAACTACATGATTAAATAGTATTATTGAATGAAGTTCTAATAATAACCAATACAGAACAATTCATTATTAGTGATCGAAAAAAAAGCTATAAAATCATAAGATATTAAATATTATTATAATTACTTGTATTCATTACAACTGTAGTAAAAACTTCAAGATAATACAGAGATGAGTATGTTCAATCTTACAAGCTCTTCTTATATAACACCAATAATAATAATAATAATAATGGTAATAATAATAATACTAAAAACACAGAATTTAAAAGTAAATTCAAATTATGATACTGCATAGTCAAAGATCTTTTGTACAACGATTCGATCTCAACGGTCTTGAAATATTCTTCAAATAAAACGATTCTTATATCTTCGATACGAATCTATATTTACTCTTTCAAAAAGTGTTATTTTACTATCGATAAAAGATTAAAATCATTTTTGGTAAGTAACTCGTTGTTTCGGTATCCTTAGATCTGGAAGACTCCAAAGAAATTATGTAGTATCAAAAACCGCGCGTTTGCATTTCAAATTCGGTGATACTTAATCATTTTCTACGACTGCCTTATCGCGAACACCCCCAAATCAAGCAAATACTTTTGTGCAACATACTTAAACAATGAATCCGTAACATTCTCCTATTGAGCTATTATTTTTACGTTTTCTCCTTGACATTGTCAACGGACGAATCGGGATGCTGATGAGGATCCTCGTCCGATTTCTTCCTAGCCGGCACCCTCAGATCCAGACACTCGTCCGCCGACTGGCGTCGTACCTCCGCCGCGTAACACACGCAGTCCCGATGGAGGACCTGTGCAGCCTGCTGTTGTTGTTGCTGCTGCTGCTGCTGTCGTCGTTCGCTCCGCGTCGGCCATTCTTGCGGTGCGCGTCGATTCCGACTTTCCTCCGACTTTGTTATCGGGCCCTTGCGGCGTGAATATTTCGGTTAAATTGCAGCTTGATCTTTTTTTTTTCGTTTCTATTGAGTTAATTCTATATAGAATAGTTTTATCATGTTACTTTATTATTTATTTTTATGCAGACTTTTGGAAATTGGTGTGAAAATTGAGTATAATTAGAGTAAAAATGAGCTTTGCACCATAGCTTAAGAAAGAATCCTAGCAATTGTATCTAATTAGTAACATATGAAATTGCTGAATACTTAATATAGAAAATAAATATTTCATTCTCACCGAGACCTCCGATTGTTTCAATTCCAAAATATTCGATTTGTCGATTTCGAAGCAAGTTCCAATCTTAAATCGTTTGGCCAGCTCTGCTTTTTTCAAGCTGCTCAGGGAATCGGCGGACGAGGGGAATGGAAAAATGGTACAGGATTTTAGGAGACCTTCTGATGGGATCAGCTGGACAGAAAAAGGGAAACATCGATTAGAGTAGATCATCAAAGATGAAATAAGAACACATCGTCATATTATACAAACGTTTATTTATTTGGTTCGGTAATTCATTATAATCATCACGGTTCGATGAGCCGACGCAATTTTTTTTTAGATTTATACTTTGTTTTGGTTCGGTCGAAGTCTTTTTAAAACGAGACTTTTTGATTTTCTCTAATTTGGCAATGGACTCTCTTTGTTTTTTTTTTTTTTTTTTCATGTAACTTGTTCATTGTCGACGCATACAAACAGTCGGGTCAGCTTATTTTTTTTTCGTTTACTTTCTCTCTTTCTCTCTCTCTCTCTTGCATTATTTTCTGAAGTGATATGTACTTACGTGAGTGTTGTGGAGGATTACCTTTTTCCTTTCTTTTTATATTTATTAAATTGTGGTTGAGTATACATACAGTTTTGTGTGACGAATTGAAAAATTTGTTCAATTTTCTCGCGGAAGCTCGTTTACGGACTTGCAAACGGATTATCCTCATTGTTTCTTTCCTTTTTTCCCATTAAAAATGCTACAGACCTTAGTTCACTATAATCTACTTTAGGTTTGGGTTGGGTTATATCCATGTTTCCAATCGAAGAATTCCTTTACTTTGTATTTTTCCACTAGCAAAATTGTTTCTCTAAAGATAAAATTCGCATTCGCGTATTTTTCGCGGTTTATACTTTATTTATTTATTTATTTATTTATTTGTTTATTTTATTTTATTTTTTTGATTATTTTAAATCTCGAGTCTTTGGTTTTGCGTGTGTGTGATATATAATCGGGATGATTTTTGTGATATATCTGCGAACGACTCATCTACATGTTGCGGCGAACATAAATTTGCTTCGATTCTCTCGACTCGATGCATTATTGGTCGAGTCCCTGATTCTCTTTTTTCTTTTATTATTCTTTATGAATAATTATCACCTGTGATCCAATTTTCACGCTATGACAATTATAGATTCTTGTTTTTTTTTCTCTAAGATATCTCGGTTTTGGGGTTAATTGTTGTCGATGAACATCAATTTTTCAACATTTATCGATCTATACAACGAAGAACAAAACGATGTTTATTTCGATTTTCATTTACTTTACATGCCCCCATCAAGTCAATGGTTCTTTAAAGCACAACTTTGAACGAACTCAACGGAATTATCGATTTAGAAGCTCGAGACGCATATAATGACGTGTTTGCCTTTTTACTTTTTACTTTTCGGTTAAAAATTAAGAAATGATTGAGCGGATGTGGACGCGATATCGAACGAAATACACACGGCGAATTTCGTTGAAGACGCGCATCGAGCGAGACAGACAAAGAAATTGTTTGGTCCCATTATAGGTACAGGATGGGTTTTACTCTCTTCATTATTCTTTTTTTTTTGTTTATCATTTTAGCGTGAATCATTGATGAATCATCTTTAACGCTACGCGTGTATATATTTTATGTATATTGTACATCTAACATAGGTACTTTTTTTTTTATACAGATCGCCATATTGTGATTACGACCGCTTCTCGTCATTCGCAGGAACTCGGTCAACTTGCTTATTCCAGGAAATGATTTAAGCATACGTTAACAATTTTTTACTTTGCAATTGCTCAAAATCTTAAAATTGTAAGATTGTTGTTGAAAACATTAATTTACATTTTTCAAATATTCCAGTCGATGCGTAAAGCAATGGAGCTATTTTAAAACGATAAAGAGAAATTGGTATTGAAATTCTCTCGGCGTCGATTGGCTATACCAATTTCGCTCTACTACAATTGCGCTATAGGTTTTGCATTTGACATTGCAAATGAAAGGAACGATTACAAAGACTGGCTGTATAGTGACAAGTCGCGAACAAAGGGAGTCGTCCACGTGAGCGAGAAATAATATCTAGTCGACTGAGTTCCTCGAAAAGGCTCGAAAATCCGAGTTAAATCTGGCCCTTTGTCACATGCCAACATCTCTCATGCTCGTCATTTTCCTTTTCTCCCCGCACCTATTATCCCCCATCTTTCGTACACATGACGCAACGAGCAAACTCTCTCCCCTCTCTCTCTCTCTCTCTCTCTCTCTCTCTAATATCTACTAAATCATTTGTTTTTTTTTTCCTTCTTCTTTATGTATATATATATATAATATTTATATATGTATATATAATATAATCTTTTATCACATATTTAATCATTTGGTAATATATATATATCAATAACTTATTTAACAATAATAAAGTCGTTAACACGTAGACGTTCTTTTTTTCTTTTTCATTTCAGTTTAAGCTTAGATTCATCATCGTCCGTTTTTTTGTCCGGTCATCTTGTTTCGTTATCGTTTTTCTCGTTTTGATTATATACTTGCATCTTTTTGTTGATTAAGTATTCGCTACGTCTGTTTGATTTTTATTTTCATGTTTCTCGTCCACCATTTGTATTTTCCTTCGTTCGTTATGGAAAGGACCACCGATGGAACTTTTTCTTGTAATACCTAATTTCTCGTAAATGTTAATTCATATTTATATTTATTACTACGATAACTGGATTTTTGATCTATGACATTACTAAAATGCACTAAAAATTTGGTAACTATTATGATTAATATAAACGGAATGCAGTAATTTTAAGAAACTATTTAATGAAATATTCCAATAGTGCCTCTCCATAAGTAAAACGCCAGATTATACGAAGATTCGAAAGTGTAAATTTTGGTTACTGCCTTACATATATTTCACCTATTTGTGATTCAATCGTTCGGATGTTTATTGTAAATCAGAGATTGTCTAAACTATTTTATAAATAATAAGTACTTAATGTATCTTGAAAGGGTGTAAATCAAAAAAGAAAATCTTGTTACCGGAGTTTGTATATAAATATACCGTAAATACAACTAAGCTTTCGCAGACTAAATTTTCACAAGATGCAATCGATCCCAAAGTACGATTACTTCGGAAAATTCATTCGTATAATTATCCATTAAAAAGGCGAGAACGACGAGACATTGGTGTATAGTGATTTTCTTTTGGTTTCGTGAATAATGATAATATACGCGTGTCGCCTCGTTTTATTTTCTTTCTTTACACCTTAATTAACATAATTAATAATACTTAAGCAATATATATGTCCAGTCCATCGAAAGGCACAATTTTGATAACCAATTGAAATGTTATAACGATTAGATAAAGACGCCGTCTCGTTCGTATTCCATTTCTCCCTGACAATCTACTTTACTTACGCGATGCGCTTATTATTTGTATAACTTCCAACATCCGTTTCTCCCGCTTATAATTGCTGATCATCGCGCTGCACGGATACCGTTTATTATAATAATCTTATAGCTTACAGTTAATTTATTTTTGTTTTTCGCAGGAAAGAAAAAGGAACACGTATACAATTCGTACCTACGAATTTCCGTCACTTTAAGATGCAATAATCTTCTCTCACCTAAAGTACTTTCTTTGAGTAGATAATCATAATAACTATTATAGTGTTGAACTTTTATTCATTTCTCTCGTTTGCCGTTGGTTTTTTTTTGTTTTTTTTTTTTGTTGAATAAGAAGTTGAGAAAAGAGTTTTGCAAAATTTGCATAGAATATCTGTATAATGATTGTTGCAAGATTTGGCATTTTTATAGATCTCGTCGTGTTCGCTTGAACTTTAACGTTAAAAATAATTCGAATGCTTTTGTAGGTTCACGAGCTCCGTTTTACTTTAACACTAAAAATTGGGATGACTGAATAACTATTTACTAAAGCTGTACAATTCGTTATGTTTTATAAAAACTCTTTTCCCACCATCACCTTGTCAGCAAGTTAATGTAACATTTAGATTATACATGTCATTGAATATCAATGTTGAACTTTCGCTAAACAAAATGTCAATTCAATTTAATAAAACCAATAATTACTTTTAAAATTATGATATCGATTTTTTTTAGACTATATTTATACTTGTTCGTAACCATCCTTAAGTTTTGACATAAAGAAAGGAACGATAAATCCTTTTAAAAATGTAGGAATGAAACTTAGCGGTTAGATTGAAATTTTTACGACGACAAATTCATTCAACAACATATCGTTCTCTATATAGCAATTACATATAACTACTATCCAAGGTAAATAAAGTTGTAAAATCCATTAAAGCCTCTATCGTTAAATACGATCAAAAAGATCTAAATATTGGAGTCTAGCTCGAAGAACTTTTGAGTCACAAGCGAATTTGATTAAAAACGTCGAGATATGGCACAGAATTCAGGGATATTCATCTAGTGGACAGAGAAAACAATCTTATACAGAAAACTTCGTAGACTCTAGAGTAAGTAATAATACCAAAGCCCGCGACGATATATTTCGTTAATATTGCTAACTATAATATCAATCGTACAACAATATCCGTATAGTTATGATAATGCAATATTGTTATAACTACAACATTGTAGACTGCAGTACATATGCATATAGGTAGAATTTTCGTATTATTAATTACTTCACAGTCTATGAGTTGTACGAACGGCACATCGTACAAGGGTTTTTTTCTCTGCACTCGTAGGATGGACAGATTCAAAACTTGGCTATTTGCTTTAGTATTTACAAAATATTGGAAGTATCAATATGAAGAAAGCTCGCCGCTTCTCTCGGTGTATAAAACAAAGGTTTCACGCGTTTTTCTTGACCGCCGTATCAATACTTCCGCCATATCTCACCTCGTATCTCTGGCACATCGAGTAATCACACTATACATCCTCATCCATCCTCATCCCTCCGGAACAAAAGGAAGAAGCAACAAAGAAGAACCTTTCCATTCCCTATACACAGAGCTCATGGAGCAGAGCTCGATAGAGAGGCCGGCGACTCTCTTCCTAGTCGTTACTAGTTCAAATTTCGCTACCTATCGCACCGGCGTAAGGACTGTGCCAGCGCGGCATCATCATCGTTGCCGTCGTCGTCGTCGCCATCGTCGTCGCCGCCGCCGTCGCGTGGCCGCCGGCTGACGAGTCGTAGGAACCGGCCGGCGGCTCGGGCGACGACGACCTCAGGCTGCTGCCGCCGCAGCTCTCGAACGACTGCTGCCGCTGGTGGCGGGGCTGCCGAGGCTGCGGCTGGGGCGATGCCACCTCCGATCTACTACTCACGTTGGCTGCCTCGACGAGGCTGGCGAACAGTTCCGACCGCGAGAACCTGCCGATCTCGGTCGACCCGAAGGCCTGCTGGAAGCCCGGCAACGGCTGTTTGCTGCTGCCGCCGCTGCTGTTGGTGCCGCTGCTGCTGGCGCTGCTGTTGCTGCTGCTGCTGCTGCCGCTGCCGCCGCCTCCGCCTCCGTTCTGCGAGTTCGTGCCTCGTTGCTGATGCTGATGTTGGCGTTGCTGCTGCTGGTGTTGCTGCTGTTGGTGTTGCTGGTGCTGCTGGTGCTGCTGGTGCTGCTGGTGTTGTTGCTCGGCCTCGCGATCTATGAGGGTGTCGGTGGTGCAGGAGGAGCTGGAGACGGAGGAGGGCCTCGGGGTGCCCCACCTGGGACCACCCTCTTCCTGACAGGACTGTCCGCCGCCACTGTTGCACTTGGGCTCCTCGTGCGGCAGCTGAGCTAACTGCAGGCCCCTCAGTGGACTTTTCATCTGAAAGTTTGCGGGCTTTCGTTATTATTCTGGAGCCTCGGAATCGCAAGCAGTTTTTTGAAAATTTTCCCGAATTTCATTTATTTAACAAAGCTAAGGTACAATTTTATGGAAATCCGTATACCAGTTTGTCAATCTTCTAAATTTTTACCATCTTTAATCATATACCCGTGTCAAAATATTTTCTATTGTCAATATATCATTGCTGAAAGAATTAACAATACATGGCTAACTCGTCCAGCAATTAATTTCCCATATATGACGTATTGTATATAGCGACAGTGCATAAGCCATAGATTGCTGATGTATTGCCGATTCAATGCGGCAGTACCTCATCGATCTATAGCCTATACAATGTGGCTATGTATGTGTTCGTATGACATATATATGATGATGGTAAATGTCGGCATATATATTGTACGATGACTGCCATATATCGCTAATCTTTCCGCAGCAACATATTGGCAATACAAAAAATTTTTCGCGAGGGGTCTCTTAAAAATCCGTATAAGCGCGAATGGAAGTTGAGGTACTAATTTATTTATCTGATTCTTTAAAAATAATTGTCTTTTTTTCTCAAATGATGCGAAACGGGGACAGGCGGGTTTAAAAGTTACTCAAATAAGCAATTCCTTATCTGCCCGCAGTATTAATTAAAAGGCAAAAGCTGTAAACGTGTCTTTAACTACCTTCCCTTCCTTTCTCCTTTCTAGTCGTGAGTTTTGGATATTAGTGTAAAAAATTACGCAGACTCGAGGGAATGTCGCTGGGAGGCGCGTTAAGGATGTTGAAAATCAATACCTGGCGCGCACATGCCACTAGAGGCACGTATATGCATGCAGCGGGGAATTCTTCAAGGCGCTTTATCGCCCCCAACTCTGCGGTTCTCTCGACTTTAATTCTCTTATGCGAAAGTACAGAGCTCATCTGAATCTTTGCGAATCCCTCGAAAACACATCGCACATGAGTGCATAAAATGAATGAACAATCCTATACCGCAAGAAGATTACAAAGTCGGCAAGTTTTGTCCGATGTTTGCCCAAGAGCTCCGAACTAATCCCGCCAAGTTTCCTCCGCGCTCGCGGCTCATGTATACGTAACGATCGGAGAGCGGATGGAGAACGGATGGAGAACGGATGCAGAGGTGGCCGCGGCGACGGTGCGCGAGTGAGTGGAGAAAGTTTGATTACCCGCTGGTCCTCCTGGGAATAGGAGGAGTGAAGCCGTCGCGCTAGGTCCTCCTGCATCTTGGCCTCGTAGGACATCTGCATGTCGTCCGGGTAGCCGCAGTGCTGGCTCTGCTGGCTCTGCTGCTCCTGTAGGAAGACCATGTGCCTGTGGCTGCGCATCATCGCGCTTTGGCTCGAGGCTTTTCGACAGAACGACACAGAGGCACAAGCTTAACTTTCATCCGTCGTATGGTTCGTGTACGAAAAATGAGGCAATACCAACAAGATTCTCATATACGCGTACACGCGTATATTTAGCTAGACTGGTGCAGCTTTTGTTTTTTATAAAGCGCATTATCAGCCTTTGTCGCGATAGAGCGAGAAAACGAGTTGGCATTATAATGGATAGATATGGAAAAAAGTAGTCGAGGCTCGAACGTATAACTTACGAAAAGGTACACCGCAGAATTGTCCCCATGGCGAAGGCGCGTGGGGAGCTGCGCTTTGCATGCCCCTGTGTAGGCTATTCATCTTCGACATCAATGCGCCCCTCGAATGATAAGCGTTTACTCCGTTCTGCAACAATCGTTTCGTTTTGTTAGCCCTCGACCTACCCTAGATAACCTATTGTTTTGGCTCCCCGAGCTCCGCGCCTTTTACATCCTTCACTATACATATACGCGGATTCTGTGACAAAGTGTACACAGATCGTATAGGGCTTTTCGATGTGCTCAACGATCAGTTTTACGCGAAAGAGTGAATTTGGTAATACAAATAAAATATACACGTGTGTTTGGTGATTAGATTTGGAAACATACGCAAATACATGAAAGTTATATTTTGTTTTTTGGTTTTTATATTGACCAATCTAATAAGCTATAAAGGAAGAAAATTTTATCGTAAACTAAACTAAAATCAAACGAGAGTAGCGACGGCATGAATCACGAAACGAGAGAGAGAGAAAAGAAAAAAAAAACGAGATCGCCAGTCGCCACTACATCGCGCATGAAAAAATCGATAGCCTTTTTATACACTCCCACACAGACTGACTGGGGCGCACCAACAGTCTCTCTGCCCCTCTCTCTCTCTCTCTCTCTCTCTCTCTCTCTCTCTCTCAGGCTGTCTGGTGTATACATATCGATTAGGCTCGGGACGGAGAGAGAGTTAAGATGAAAGACCAATCACCTGATAAGGATGCCACTTTTGTCCCTCGGCGAAGTCGCTAACGGCGCAATAGTCGGGGCTTTCCTGCGTCCCGTGCGTGCCGGGATACTCGCCGGGATAGCCGCCACCGCCGCCGCCGCTACTCGCCGTCACGCCTTGGAAGCCCGAACCATTGCCGCCTCCGCCTCCGCCTCCACCGCCGCACTCAAGCTGTTTCCTTATCACGTCCTTGGTCTTGTCCAGCGTCCGCTGATGGGCGGCCAGCACCTACAAATGGACCGAATCGTTAGTCACGCCGTCACTCTCTCTCTCTCTCTCTCTCTCTCTCTCTCTCTCTCCGTTTACGTCTTCTCTCCGGCTGCTTATGTTTATAAATAGAAGGGCGGATGATTCCAAGGATTCTAGGGGAGACTTGTGTACTCTTATAACTTTCCTTTTACGATTAGTAGGCTGTTTACGCTGATTCTCAGGATGCATTTTTTTTATGGACTAATTGCCTAACTATACGGTGGTTCTCATCAATTTTTGCCATTCATTAATTTGCCATTTCATTAAACTGTATGAAAAGACTTACAAGCGCAACAGTCACCTTTAACAAAAAATTCTACCTACTATTACTTTACTATTACATTCTAAAAAAAAATTGAAACGACGATTCTATATGCCGTCCAAGTTTTTTCGAAGTAAAGTCTATTTAGTCGATATAAATAATAGCTCGAATTTACAAAAATATTAATCATTAGCGAGAATTTGTCATCCGATTGGATTACAGGACTGAAAATTTTATCGATGGCTTATCAGCAGCTTATTTACTATTTAGTCGGTTATATACATATACAATGGATATGGCGCAAGCCCGGAAGCTTTATTTTACCGAAGGGCGGAGAGATCGTTATTTTCCCTACTCCGAGCCTTCTTTTTTTTTTTTTTTTTTCGAGGAAAGTAAATCGAAGGTTTGATGGGCTCTTTCGTGGACCTCCTCTGCGCGCTGGAATGTACGGTTAATCGGGGAGGGACTTCGCGGATGAATCAACCGAGGGGCGCGCGACGAGCATTTCCTACGAACGGTGTGTAATCGAATTTTTGTGTTAATTTCAATGGGTTCTCCGACCGAAATTGCGCTCGACGATGTATAAGGGCTTGCCATACCCTTTTTTTCCTCCCTCGACCCCTTACTACGATCGATATCGCGTAGATTTCATTTTTCCACATTTGTTTCCCGCGAGACTTTATTTATTATGCGTTAATAACGGATGGATTAATTACTTCATATTAAATTTGTAAATACTTTGAGATTGACCAAAGATACGGAAGCTGTAGACGCAAGCTTTTTCTTCGATTCGCTGCAGTATACACCTATAAAATACAATGTTTCCAATGAGTACAAAGGAAGAAGTGTTCTTTGGAATTTTCTAAAGGGGTCTTTATGACATCTTACGCCACAAAAGAAGACTTCAAAGGATGAAAGCGACAGTTACAGCACGAAGTTTATCTAGAAGGTCTTGAAAATACCTTCGCCTTTATCAGGCCAATGTCTTGAGAATCAGAAATAAATTTAAGGATTTTGTTCATTGAATAAATCATTGGTAAAGCTACAAATTTGAATTTACACTTTGTATGACTAATGCACAGCCGAAAGCAAATATTAATTTATATATTCTAACGATGAAATAAATTACGTAAATTATGCAAGAGAAAAATATATTTCCTGGAAAAAAAGTGTGTACCGCAGAATGCAAACGGCATAACATTCCGAGAATTTAATATCACTTCTATTAGGGGTGCATATATATATCCGAGCTAATAAAGAGTTTCATCACAACGGCTGTATCATAAATACCATTGATTAAAACAAAGGCCAATTAATTCAGTGAGAATCCCTTTGCTTCCGTGTGGAGCAACAATAATAGGGTATTTGTGAAAAACTTGATACCGAAAAGAGCTTCCGGAAAAAAGTAGAAAAGGAAGAGAAATAAAATTACGAGTATAATACATTAGGTACATAGCAGTCAGGATAAAAGAATAAAGATATACGCGCTGTACGGGACTGTTAGAGTGAAAGAAATTAATTATCAGAATTATTATAATCTTTACTACTTATTTACAATTAATTTGCAATTGTATCGTGTATCAAATCAATTTATATAATTTTCTCAAACTAACCAAATTAATTTACGACTGATATCATGCTGGTGATTTAAAAACTTCTTTAAATTAAAGCGTATAATATTGGCTCGTATAAAAAAGAAATGAGGACACTTGATATCGGTATCTAAGTTCGTTCCATCGATTACCGTTCGCGGAACACTGGGGTTGGGAGGTATATTCGCAGCGAATAGCAGGAAGCTATATGAAAATTTAAAACTAATAGCTATATGTGCGCTAAATTTTTAAATATTTCAAATGTTTCGAAAGTTTATATTGAATTTTCGAGAGCTCAATCTCAACTTTTTTACGCTGGAAATTGCGCATCGCTTTCGCTCGAAGGAAATAAATTTCTGCTGTACAAATGAAATTTTCTGATGGAATTAAATTAAAATGTGATGTAATATTTTAACTTTCGGGATTCATTAAAACACGCTTGCAGAATCAATTCATCGACGTATTCTATGCGCAATTTTTAATGTATTCCTTGATGCTTAAATAATACTGAAAATCGACTTAGAAGTTATCTGATTTTGATCCAGAAAATTAATATATTTAGAAATTTTTATCTCAGCAAGTCAACTTTTCTTGAACCATCGGAAAAATGTCATTTTTTAATGCTCACGGTTCTCGTAATAAAAGTACGCAAGTTTAATTGATTTTTTCTTATAACGTATAAAGTACCTCCAATTCATAGCTCACATTTTATCTTTCAGAGGCTCCCGAAATATCTTTCAAAATCGCCAAAATCATTTTATACAAAAAAAAAAAAAAAAAAAAAAAGAACAAGAGCTAATCCGCGCGTATATAGCCGCACATCCGCGATACCGCAGGAAGAACATCCGTCCCTCCTCAGATTCGCCCTCAGCAGTGGAGGCACTGTACATCCGCATACGTACATACCCACGCACACACATCCCTCTCTTCCTCTTTCAGTCGGGAATTTTCGCGCTCGCCGCTGGAGATAAATCAATCGGGCCGTCACGTGGCCCCCGTGTACCGGCGCTCCGCACACACACGCACACACACACACACGTGAGAAGTGAGAGACCGAGAGTATCGATTGGCCTGTGTACGAGAGAGAGAGAGAGAGAGAGA